>JAUZNJ010046539.1:0-31992 GCA_034780135.1 Jordanella pulchra | reverse complement strand
TATATATATATATATTTAAACCCTGTTTATTTTTTTTTGCATCCAATCAGATGATGCCAGACAAGCATCATCTTGTGTATAGTAATGTATATTTGTATTTGGGCTGTTGTTCTTCCAAAGACTTTTTGTGTGGGAAAATTGCATCTACTATTAAATAAATCAGATCATAATTTCTGCATATCATCTTTCTTTATTATTATTGGGATTTCTATTTCTAAAATATGTTATGTCATTTAAAATTAAGAAAAAGAAAACCTTTTGATGCAAAGGTTTACTGTCAAATGATCAAGAATGGCCAGAGATCGCCACATTTCCTCTGGAGGGCCAGTGTTTCATAACCTGACATTCAGTGGTGCTCTGCTTCCATGCTCTCACCATAGAGTCAACCCACAGTGTGTGAAACTGGCATATGCTATCCTGTCGTGTGTAGTATCTTGCGTGTGTTGTTTGTACACTGGTTCTCTGATAGTGGAAAATGGAGTTAATATATCACTAATGTACAGTGGGGCTGAACCCTGAGGGACTTTGAAAACCAACAACTTTTTAAAAATCAATAAAATATCTCACTGGTAGCTGGTGCAGCTAGAATGATATTTCCAGGTCAGGACATTAGGTCAAGGATACCTGTTGGGGGGATGTAACTGTTATGGGTCCAATGGCCCTGGCAGTCTTAATATAATATTCACAAACTTTACAATGAATATTTAAAATAGATTTGTAAATACATGTAGCTAATATTATAATGAACAATAACAAGTTACCTTTCAGACAACACAGTTTAATATTATGTGAACAGATAAGTATGAACACATTCAAGTGCTGGATAGATATGTGAAAACTTTTCCTCCTCTAATTCAAAACAAAATTTAACTAAAACTTTTCAGTAAAGAGAAGGGGTGATTAAAAAATGATCTGTTATTATTAATATTATCAATATGAAATCTATGTGATGGATCAGAATTTAAACCTTCAGAGGCACAATATGACAATAAAAAAAAATCGGCTTTATGTGATCTGAAGAACTGAATTAAAAGTCAGTTCAGTTTTGGTCGAGTTTGGCTACAATGTGCTTTTCTCTGTGTTTTTGTTTTATTTATTTATTTCTCTTCATTTATAGAACTTTGAAATGTTTTGTGAATGAAATGTGATAAAACGATAAATTTGCCCTACTTTTTCTTGCACCTAAGGCAGCAGGATAAAAAAGCTCCAAAGCCCCTGCAGAAGCCTTAGACTTGACCTAGGGTGAAGAATGACTCATTAGTTACATGCCAGGCAGCATCTGGAGTAATCACACCCAACACTGTGGACTTTATCTCTCTGATCTTGACACATACACGTGAATTCAACAGGGTGAACCTTTAGGATGGCACTTTTAAAGAAAAATTACCACCAAAATCATATCAGGTCTGATCTTCTACTAAGATTGTATCCTACAAGCCGTGCTGTTTATTTGATTACAGGGTCCAGAATACTGTTTTCAGTATGCTGAAAAGAAATATCCTTGCTCTTATCTGCAAAATAACACAAAACTGTTTTCCCCATCTCTGTTTTATTTTTTAGATATACTGTATGTCAAGAGAGATAATGCAGTTGCTTGCTAGAAACACCATCTATGCTCCTTGTAGCTTATAAACATTTTTGTCTTTCTTGAGGTGCTTTTATTGGTTATAGAAATAATGGATTTATTACAGAATGAGAAAGACATTGTTGTAGTTCACCAGGCTGTTTTATCACTTGGATCACACAAAGCAAACAAAACTGTGTTTTGAGAAATATTGTTGTGTATACGCCTCCTGCCACAATCCAGACTTCATCACCCCCCGCTGACTGTTTTTCTGCTCATCTGATGATTGATAACCAGGCAGCAGATGTTTCAGGAAGTAGCCCATCGATAACTATGCTAGAGGAGCACTGTGATTGGTGCCTGCACCTCCCCCACCACACACACCGACACGCACACATTACTGCCGACCCACAAGTCCATCCATCACTAGTAAAAATTGGAAACTGCCCTTGAGTGTCAGCATTTAGGTGCTGATGAAAGGGACGTTGATGAGATGCGCTGATTTGAGTACTGTGTAGCATCCCAGGAGGCCAAGGTAGGATTTTTACTGAGTCCTGCAGAAGACACTCTTGTATTTCAGCCTTTTTTGAGGGTCTTCAAATCTGCAGCGAGCCAACCTCTTTTAAAGATGTATTATCTTGATGTGTCAATAGTGTGAAATTAAAGGCACATGTGTAACCTAGCATTTATAAGCTTGAATTGGTTAGTTTATCAGATTCGTTCTTTTTTATGATTAAGAACCATTTTTTTTACTGTCCTTCGGACAGGTTTTCCATATATAATCCAAAACTCTGAGCGAACAAAGTGTATGATTCATTTCAATGTATCTATTCCATGTTGTAAAGAGTACTATAGCACCTGTTACTGATCACACAACTTTGTCTCACATCCACTACATTTGTCAACTTCAAAGGACAGCTATAAGGAAAAAATGAAGTATTGCTTTAATAAATACATTTTCTGCAAAAGTCTAATAACATCACATAAAAAAGTTCTCATAGCTCAGAATTAGAAGTCTATAAATACATAGCACCCATTGGAAAATGTCATGTCGCCATTTTTCATCAGAGTAGTCGAAAAGGGACAAACTTATCAGTCTTTGGCATTTATCTCCAAACATATCGTTGGAGAAGGAGTTTAAATCAAGCAGAAATTACTGTAGATCGTTCTACCTTTCACTTTCACGTCTAAATGTACATATATTCAGTGCCTGATTGGTCGCCTGAACCATTTTTTTTTCCCCCATTCTGATGCTCAGTTTGAACAGCAGCAGTTTGTCTGACTATGCCGTCATGCCTATATGTAGCGAGTTGCTGCCATGTGATTTGCTGGTTGGAAGTTCAGTTGGACAGGTGTACCTAATAAAGCGGCACAGTGGGAGTGTAAAAGTCCCTCTTAGGGGTAAATTAAAAGCGCTTTTGTGAAAGCCACCCAAAAAACCTTTAAAGAGCAGTCCTCACTTTATCCTATGTCAACATGTCTCTTCACACAAAGTCACAAACACATCCTGTACCTGTTGGGTTGACATGACGTGAACAGAAAAGATCACTTTTTAAATCCAGTGAATATTGCTTGTCCTCCACTGCAAGTTTCGTTTGCTCTCTCTTTACTCTATTTAGCCTAATCGCTATTTAGCCAAACACTGCTAGAAACGCCTCTGTTAAAATTGCATCTCTTCACTCCTGAACTTGACTTTACATACTGAAGGGATAACATGTAAATCATTTGATCTAATCACTCCATCCACGTTTGGTGAGCCCTGAAGAGACTGACAAGAGCACACCCACAATGCGCAAGCCACTTGAACAGCTCCCACTCCAAGCATTCCCATGTTTACCTCAACCGGTTTCAACCTTTTAGAGTGATTTATTGGTTTAGTATTAAGATTGAGGTGTAAGCGCGAGATTAGGCTGAGCATAAAGTCTTTTTTTTTGCCTCCGAAAATTCCCTCTCTGGTCTTTTATGATTATCTTAATCACAAAAAGCTGCTTTATCTGAAACTACTTGGACACATTTGAAAACGCTACCTCAAATGTAATGCTTTTGGCTTTGTCAAGTCAGGGCTGCTTGGTGGCACAGTTTGTACAGTAGCACTGCTGCCTTGCATCAGGAAGATCCTGGGTAAAATTCCTTTCTGCATGTTCTCCCCGTGCATATGTGGGTTCTCCCCGGGTTGTATGTCTCTCTGTTGCCCTGCGATAAAATGGTGACCTATCTAGGGTGTACCCTCCCTTTTGCCCATAGACGGATAGTAACAAGCCCGACACCGACAGATAAGTGGAAGTAAATGGATGGATGGGTGGCTTTGTTACAGGTGTAAAATAATTTAAAAATCAATTCTGCTGCAGAGGGATTTGGTTAAAGCCAAACTTACACAGTGGTGTTGTGAATTTATTCAGAGGTTAAGGTGTTTTTTTATTTTTCTTTCCACTCAGTTATTCAAAAACACAGAGAAAATCCAAATACCTCTTTCTAATAGTGTCTTTAAAGGTAGATAATGTTGGTTTGTCTAAGTCGCCAGAGGCCTGTTCTCCAGGTGCCGATGCTGAGGGTATTTTCATCTGCAGTGCTCAGTCTGTTTGACGGGGTGCAAAAAGCAATTCGACTCTGAAGGATTTTTGAAACGGCGCAATCGTAGTGAATTTAAATGGGTTCAGGGCCCAGCATACAGATGACTGGGTGCATATCCAGATATGGTGTTCAGTACTTTAGAGCTCACTCCATTCCCCTCCTCTAATCGTTGCTTCTCTTTTCTTTATTGCTTTCTTTATCACTCTGCTCTTTTGCACCTCTTATATGTATGTGTATGTTGAAAAGAACACGCATGAAGCACAGCTTGA
Source organism: Jordanella pulchra (assembly GCA_034780135.1). Taxonomy (NCBI): domain Eukaryota; kingdom Metazoa; phylum Chordata; class Actinopteri; order Cyprinodontiformes; family Cyprinodontidae; genus Jordanella; species Jordanella pulchra. The sequence goes on along the minus strand of JAUZNJ010046539.1, from coordinate 27,588 downwards.
TATTTTTTTTTTCGTACAGCCTGCCTGTCGTCACCTTGATTTCCTCCTGTCTGTTTTCTCAAACCAGAGAAGAAGATAAGCTGTTTAAACTACAAAAATCCACCAAATGCTCTTATGATTACCCGTTTTACCTTTTCCAAACTCTAAGACATGAAACAAAACATTATTTTTCAATTAATATGTCCAAAGGAACAAACCGGGAAAGCTCAAAACTTTATTTCTCTTACCTTCAACATACCTTTTTTAGTTTAAATATTTTTAGGAGATAAAGTGGCTCACAGCATCATGTGTGCCAGTCCAAAACAAATACAAAGCGTTCCTCCACTAAGGAGAGTCCTAGAAACTAAAGCTGAAGATCGTTGTAAATACCTCTGCAGGTTTCACAGCATCCTTATCCAATGTAGGCTAACAAACAAACTAGCCATTTCTGCAGTGGGGGCAGACTAGTTGCTGGACTTCGCTTCCCGGTTTTTCACATAACAAAAAAATAAACTTCACTGTTATTATATTACGTTACCTGTCCAGCATAAAGCCTGCAACCTCCATGTCTGCTTTGAGGCCCTGCTTCCTTAAAAAAATGTGACTATGTAGACTCTCTTTTTCTTATTTATTTATTTATTTATTTATTTATTTATTTATTTATTTATTTATTTATTTATTTATTTATTTATCCCCTTTGATTCTCACTGGAACAGGAGTAAGGACGGTCATCCATTGCAGTGTTTTTTTTTAACCCTGGTCCTCAAGGCACACTGTCCCGACTGTTTTCGATATTTCTCTGCTTCAACACACCTGCTTCATATGGTTACAGTTCAGCAAAACCTCTTGATCTGCTATCAGTTGATATCAGGTGTGTGAAAATTGGAAAACTTCCAAGACATGCTGGGCAGTGTGTCTTGTGGACCAGGGTTGATAAATGCTGCAAGTGAAAGGCAGAATGATCCACGTTTTTTTTGCTTGTTTTAAACTCTGAAAACTAATTTTCAGATACAGGTAAAATGCATTAGGCTGACTAGTTTATCCCCTTTTTTCTATCCTCTTCAAAAAAATGGCACCATGACATGGCATCTTCATTGGGTGCACTGCCCCCATGTATTTATAAATTGCTAATTCTAAGCTATGAGAATACTTTGATGTTATCTTATTAGACCTTTGTAGAATATGTATTTATGAAAGCAATGCTCGATTTTTGCTAATCCATCAACACTTTGTTTTATAGATGTTGGACCTTGGTCTGTTTTTCAGTGTTGTCCTGTTTCTCTTACTGTGAATAACTGGATGTTCTCTCTTTCATCCTCTGACATGGGAGCTGGCTCGGAGCTCGTCTGCCTGGCTGTGTCTTTCCAGGACGGAGCTGCCTGAGGAGCTGCATGATAGTTACCTTTTATATGTCTGCTTCTTTCTGTATGTCGGTTTCTGTCTTCTTGAACTCCACTATTCCTCAGCAGATGGCCGCTCACACTAAGCCTGGTTCTGCTGGAGGTTTCTTCCTGTTAAAGGGAGTTTTTCCTCCCTTTCCTCCCTACGCTGCTTGGTGTGAAGGATTGCTGTTGAGTCAATGAGTCGATGCAATCAGCTGATTTTCCTTTGATAGAAAACTTTCAACCAATGTGACTGTATGATTTTGATTGAATTGTTTCTGTAAAATACATTGAGATGACATGTATTGTGAATTGAACTGAAAAAAATTGGTAATATAAATCCTTTTTTTTAAAAACACTGTACAAGTCTAGCATTTTTAGGGGGTATTTTTATCCTTTTATTCCTAACAGGTCATAGTGGTCTTTATCAGTTATTTTCTACATATTGATAACCATTAGCTTTAAGCTGGAACTAACATTAGTTTACATGTTAGCTTGTGAGATTATGGTACTGGTGTTAAACCAACATATATGACCTCAGCACAAAGTGAACACTAGGCTTGGGCCTACAGGTTTTTTTTCTTTTCCTGACACTTTGCTGGTCAAATCATACATACATATCAGAGAATAAATGTTCACTCTGGCCCAAGTTTTTTCACTTTCTGCTGTTTATCTATAGATCTGTTGATGTGGACCAATTTACGTCAACACTGTGGAAACCAGTTACTCTTTCATGACAATGTTCTTTGTTTTTTCCTTCCGTTTCTTATTCAAACAAAGTAGATGTAAACTAATCATTTTCTTTCATTCTTTTTTTGTAGCTGCGATCCTGGTGGTCCTTGCCTTTTTTCTTCCTTCCCTGGCATGAGTGGGTACACTTCCAATCCAAACAAGTTAATTAGTAGGGGGAGGACGATGGTGTAAACGAGGCTAATGAAATAAACACTGTCCTAAAATAAGAGATTAGCAATTAAGCTATTGGAGTGTGGAGTCATTTATGTTCCACTATGCTGTCTTTTAATGCGATCCAGTAATGAAAGCTGCTTCTGTTTTTCTTTTGTACACATGTATGAATGTGTGATAGTGGATGATAACCCATTCTCCTCGATTAGTTTGCCAGCCTTTGTTTACTGATGGGCAGTATATTTCTTTCAGTATAATAGCTACAGGGCTAAGAATCCTACACCCTCAGTATATGATATAATTTTTATATACAAAAAAAGACAGGAAGAGCTGCAGAATACCATATTGAGTGCGATCTCCCACTCCGCATCCTGTTGAGAAATATAGCGGAGTTGAATTAATGAGCTGTGAGTCTGTATATTTTGCATGTTTAACTCTGCACATCAGTTATGAGAAATTCTCTATGTAAACAGTATATACACAATGTACATGCAGGACCAGTAACCTTTAACCAAAATCCACTATTGCCTTTATGCCACTAGACTTTGAGTTAGAGTTAGATTTTTTTTGTATAAAGGTTCATAAAACTAGAGAATAAAATTCCCATGTAACTGATTTATATTCTAAAGTCCTACATAAATGAGAATTTAAGTGATTTAAATTGTTTCATCAGGTTTTCTAAACTTTCTTAGACTTTAATTTGTTTTTTTACATCTTAGTATTTAAGATTAAGTACAAATTGGATTTATTCACCTCCATTACTTCAAAGATAACTTGTCAATCAAAAGTAAGAGATTCTATTTGGTATTTTGTTTTAAACTTCTTCTTCTTTTTGAATCCTTGTTATTCTATACAGAAAATATCTTGTTGAATGAATCTCTATCCCTTTGACAAAAAAGCGCATAGCATGAAATTAGCCTTGTTTTCATTCAACTGAAACTCAATTTTAAGCGAACTTTAAAAAAAAGGAAATGAGAATTTTCATTTGTCTTGAACCGAAATAACCAAGCACCGCAAAGCCATCCTACGCCGTCGTCCTTATTATGTCGTTAATCATGGTTGTAGTAAACAGGAAGTATAGACACAATCTAGTGCTTGACCATTCATCAGCAATGGAAAGAACGTTTTAATGAATGCGTTGCTATCGGGGAAGTTGTTCTTACATTAACATGTCCGTTAATAATGGCGATGCTGCTTTCAGCCATGACTCCTTGCATAATAGGAACATTCAGGAAGATGCCGATACCAGAAACAGCTGATCACTCAGGTGCGTAACGGTTCATTACATCAGAGCTGATTTAAAAGCGTTTCCATCTCCAGTTTTGCACATCCACCTTCTCAAGTGTGAGTAAAAAAGTTTATTCAAATTTTGCCATTTCCATCAAGCTTTCCTCATGTAATACTTCAAAATGCGCAACAGAAAGAGCTGATGGAAACTTACCTACTCTCACAACCATGTTCGACAGTTTCTGTAGTGTTTGAAACCCTCAACCAATCTCCTAAGTACATCCTGTCATTGTGGCAAAATTGATCAATCTCTCTCTAAAGCGCATTTGACTTGTCCATGTTGGCAGCTGCAATTTTCAGTTCAGCTTAAAGGTGTTGATTTAGGAGCAAGCACTTCTTTTCCTCAGTCAGCACCCTCAATCGATGGCGTCGTAAAACTGGCCTCACCTTGGATGGTGACAGCAGTATACGGTTCATGGCAGACTGGAACCTTGGTAGTAGCCAGAGAAATCTCAGGAGCTTACTGTTTGCAAGAAGAAATGTATATTGTCCATAATTTTTAAATTACAAATCAAAGAGAAGGACATTTTAGACATATGTGGGAGGTTCTTTACATTTGATGAGTGTATTTTTTGTCTTTAATGAGTACCGTGGCTACACCCCCGCTGTAGATTATGTCCACTGCATCAGTTTAGCTCAGGGGGGCTTGCTTTGTAAAAATTTTATGACGATTGATTGTATTTGCTAATGTCTAAAGTACTTTTTTACCTAACAGAGCCAATTTTAATATTGGGTATTCCTTTTACCTTTCCTAACAGTTGCAGGTATCTTTGGCTATTCCAGTGTATTTGTTTTTTATTTATTCTGGGTATCTAAATGAAACGCACCCCAGCCTACCCATGGATAAAAGACTAAACATTCACCAAATTTTCTCTTAGACAAGTTCATTTCTTTCTTGGGTTTGAGAAAAATGCTGGTGGGATATTTTGAACTTAAGGTTATGACCCAAATAATTAAAAGAAACAAAGCAAAATGTAAAATATAAGTTTGGAGGGGTTTGATTGTTTCATTTTAAATTGGCTGCATGCAATCTAAGATAAATTAGACTGCACTGATAAACATTTTGTTGGATTAATTTTATCTTTCGTATTTCTGAGATTGAATGTTCATGATGCAATATATTACACCCAAACACACAGGTGAAAAAAGTACTGCATTTATCTGAGAGTAATTCATCAGGCCCCGTCTGTCCTGGCTTATGAATGGAGGAGCAGTGGAGTCAGAAGTACCCTGGAAGACTCCGAGCATCTTCACAGCCTGACTTTATCAGCCACAGTAGCATTCATTGTCGGTATCTATTTGTTGTGCGGCGGCAGGGAAGTCGTTAACCTGCCGGTGCTCTGGGCTCCTGAACAGAAGTGTCCAGACAAAGTGAAGCAGAGGAAGATTTGTGCTGAATGTGGATCCATCAGCCACATTTGTGCCTTTTTTTCATTGTAAAAAATGCTTCTGTTATTCAGAAAATTAAGAGTTGTGACTAAAACTAAAACAGGAGAGTTTAAATATTTTTAATATTAACATTCACCTTCTTTCATACTATTGACTCCTGGACAAAATTCACAAAGACTCTCAGAGTTTTCCCAGAGAGCTCCAACAGTAACTTGGCTCCAAAAGCCATTCAGTTTTAACCTTAAGAGTATTTAGCTATTTGCTTAGAGCAAATCCAAGCAAGGGGGTAGTGTAAATGTTCGTCTTTAAAATGAGATTGGTTTGACACTGTTGCTACGTGTGACACTGTCTTGGTTGATACGAAAAGCAAACAGACCATAGAATTCCTACTGGATTAAAAAAATGTCCTGATGATTAAAATAACCCAAACTAACTCGTCCCACAACTTCAGAATGTTTCAAGGCACCATTATTATATTGATGTACTTACTTTTATTTTTACTCACCATATCAGTCTTTTTATCACTTTATCTATTTATATTATTGTGCACTCACCTAAAAGTATTTTACTGTGATTGGCTGCTTGCATAACATGGCTGTATTTGTAAAAAAGACCAACATAATGGAGGAATAAAAGGTGGAGAGAACATAACTAGATGAAGAAACAGGAGCTCTGTCCACACAGCTCTGGGAGGAGATCAGACAAGTGTTGAAAGGTAAGTCGACCCCAGATGTGCACATTAAAATTTAGTAGATAAATGTGTCGTTCTCTCTGCTTTTACATGGAAAGTAAGACGCACTATATGTTGTATAAAAAGCAGGAAAGGTGAGGCAATCACATGATTATAGAGCACATACTTTCTCAACCCTTTTACCTCTAACCTCAATGCATATAAAGTGTATGTTATCGTACTTTATAATGTCCCGTGTGTGCAGGCTACTTCTGCCTATCATTTTCTGCAACTTTTTCCAATTCTTTTTAAGTGCTTAATACTGAAAGCTTTTTACAGTCTGAAACCTTTCTGTAGCTACTATATTTCTTTTGGTACATGTTTTTTTTCCTGAATATTTAATATACTTTATATTAATTATTAATTTTTTTAAGCTTTATATAATTACATTACTAAAGGTGCACATTTACTCTGTCTGGTATCTTATAGAAATGACAAATGATTTCTCCATGTTGATTTTTTTATAATTATATTGATATAGAAGGTTTATTGGTCATTTACTCCGCTATTTAGATGGTGGATCAGCCAAACCTGTTTTTTTCCTCCATCTTTTCAGCTTAAGACATTCGTATAGCGACTTAAAGTCATCCTCATTCCTCCTGATGTGACTTCATTTTAGATGCTCTCTAAAAATCTTACGTTGTTTTGAAAATAACTTTTACATTATTGATGTAAGGAAAGAAAATTTTAGAATTTGAAAAAATTAAAGATTTTTCCTAAAGGGACGTCAGTAAGAGCTACTTTTAGTCTTAGATTATTTGTGATGGCACTAATGTTTAAAAAGTTATCATTTTTGGATAAAACTAAGGGAATACAGGACATTCATCTGTCATGTTCTGTTTGCTTTTTAAATGGATTTTTAATCCCTATTTCTGTTTTTTCTAAGATCAAAAATTTGAGCGAGTTATGCAAAAAATATTTTTAAGTGCAGGCCTATATTTTCGAATTCAATTTAAAAATTATTTATTCCAAGCGGAAATTAAATGTAGTAATTTTGTATTTATGTTTTCTATTAACCAGTTGTTGTACGTAGGTGTTGATAGCTGTAGGCAGGAAGGCTCTTCTGTACTGATCTGCCTTGCAATGGATCTGAAGCCTCTTACTGAAGACACCCTTAAAAATCTTCTGAAGAGGATGGCTCACTGTTGTCCATAATCTTCCTTACTTTATGAGTAATTCTCCTTTGTGAAATAATCTCCAGATGTTCCAGAGGAGTTGCTAGGACTGGGCCGGTCTTCTTTATTAGCATGTTGAGCTTTTTTAAGTCATTTGCTCTGATGCTGTTACCCCAGCAGATGATGGAGGAACAGATCACACTCTCCACAAAAGGCTTATAGAAGATATGCAGCATCATTTTAAAAACACTAAAAGACCTAAGCTTCCTTAGGAAGTTACTGAACAAATGTTCAGTTTAAAATGGTCACTAGAATCAGAATATCGGATGAAAACTGTCCACAGATGATGATGCTTTATACCAAAAGGGATGAAAGACAGCACATACAATAAGTAAAGGTAAAAGCTGAGCCTAAAGCCTAAGAGAGAAACAGAACTATACACTGAACACAGGCCAAACTCCATAAACAAAGGTGTCGATGGCAGCTTCCCAGCTAGATATTTCTCACCAGGGTTGTGTCACAGCCGACCAGATCCAGACCAGATGAACGTATGAGGATGAAATAAAGCAAAGAGAAGATAAAGTCAGGTGTTGAATGAACAAAAACTGCAAGCTTGTTTTTATATTGAGGTAAAGATTTTAGGATTAAAATGCATCTACATAATTTCATTGCTTCCAGCGCATAACTTCTTCAATTCTGGCATCAAATGGACAAGGATGCATCCAAATACACTGTATATTTGGTTCTCTTTATAAACAAAGAAAAACATCAATGACGGAGTGAAAATCGGCTAAAACCACCCCAAAAAACAAGGATGTATCGACAACATAAGACTGGTGTAGAGTAATTTACTTTCAAAAAATAATCCTGACTGATTGTGAGTTTGAGAGAATTATTTGTCTGGAGTAAAACGTTGCCATCATGAGCATCCTGATACATTAGTGGGTTTGCTTGTAATTCAAAGGAAGGAGCTTTAAATTCTGCTAAAGAATACTGCTACAAATACAGTGGGCTAAAAAAATCCCTGAGACAACTTTTTCAGACAATTTTTTGTGAGCTCTCTAGCTTATGAGGAACCAGGTCACAAAGTGATGAGAAAGATCAGGCCATTACGATGTTTGGCCTGCAGTCCGGAGACCCAGTGGGTCTTAAACACACTGAAAACCTGCTGTCAGTTCCTAAACGGAAGATTTTCAGCAGGTCAGAGGGAATTCCAGCAGTTCCCAAGCAGATGAGAAAACACTAAAACTATTACTACTTAACATAGATAAGGCTTTCTTTTTGTTATGCCTTTAGAACTTCTGAAATGTGAAGTCGCTGTTCAATAAACTCTAGAAATGCATAAAACATTTATATGTACAGAAGAAGTAGCTAAAACTGTGTTTCAACCCATTTGAGGCCCAGACAAGTTTTAACTCAGGTGTAAGCTAACATTAAAGACACTCACCATCCTTCATGTCCCCCTGCTGAACAAAGGCCTATTGTGGCACTCAGGCGGATTGACAGATTCAATATGGGCCCAGCAGCAGAAAGCAGATTAAGTCGCTGCATCATTGCTTACGGCTCTTTTTAGACACCATTAATTACATTAGTCAATGTGAGCCATTCTTTAGCTTGAAGTAAAGAGGTTTAGAGTGAGTGAAAGCTTATTAACTTTAAACTAGTAGATAATATACAATTTATTCAAAACTTTCAGTTTCCTCTGACACATGCTACTTTAGTAGCCAAAAGCAGAATCTTTGATTTTATTATGAAACTTTGTTGTCAATGCATTAATTTATCAAGCTGACTCACATGAATCTCACAGCTATTTAACTGTGTGTTAATTTAATATCATTGAATATTATTGGAGCTGACTGGTGGTGATTGTTACACTATTGCCTAGCAGCAAAAAGGTCCCGGGTTCTATTCCTGGCTTTTGATTTCAGTAGATGGGGTTTGCATATTCTCCCCATGCACATATGGGTTCTCTCTGGGTATTCTGGCTTCCTCCCACTGTGTTTGCACGGTTGTGTGTCTCCATGTCGCCCATCAATAAATTGACGACCTGTCCAGGGTGTACCACACCTTTTGCCCATAGACTACTGGAGACAGACACCAGTCCCACCACGAACCCGATGGTTAAGGGGAAGAAGATGGATGGATATTCCTGTACATTTTTCTAGCAGGTGGTGAAGTGGACGATTGGAGTTGTTTGGCTCTGCTACACTTTATGACTAATAGCTCTGATGATGACACCATGCAGCAAACACCAACAACAGCAACAGAAATCCTACCAGGTGTGGAGTTAACAGCAGAAAATTGAGAGATAAAGACTTTTAAAAAGTTGTTCTTGAAAACCAGCTCTAGATATACTGGAGCATTGACATGATTCTTGTAGGATAGATCTTGAATCATTGATTACTTTCACATTGCTTTCATATATTTTTTAATGGCGACCACAAATTATAAAGTTGAGCAAAATGGTTCACCTGATATAAAGCAAGCAAATATTAGTATGGATGACTTAGTTCTGGACACAGCTGTACTTGATTCAAATCTCACCCCATGGTTGGAGGAGTGAGACTTATTTGAGATTTGCCCTACGTCTCACTGTGTGTCTTACTAGCCTGGGGGCTGCAGGACGCGTGGTTGCCGTGGGTTAACTTTGTGTCTACCTAAGGCTGCTAAGATCTTCCGGAGATTTTCTGGCTGTCCTTTGTTGCTCTTGGGTACTGATTGTTGTTGCCTTTTATCATTTCCACCACTCAAAGCTGCGTACCTCCAGGTGACCAGTACATCTCAAATGACCCCACTGAACACAACCCGCTCTGCTCTACCAACACACATGCACACACACTGATATACCAATAATCCAAATAGCTTGAGGTCATAAAATGCTATTACATTCATTTTACCTGCCTACCTTGAGGCTTGATCTTTCTTTGATTTGATTAAAAGAATTAAATCTGTTAAGTATGATAAATGCTAATAAATAAAACCTATTTTTTAAACATAAAATAGAAATAAAAAAAATCTAATGTGTGAATGTCTCTATTTTAAGGGGGCAAAACAGCAAACGGACAGAATCCAGGAAAATATTGGAGCCCCTTCACAACATCTGAACCTCTTCAACATTTCATGAAAACATTTGGTTCACCAGAGGGCAAAATTAACAAGAGCAGCACCAGGATTTCCTCTTTTTTTAACCCTAAAGGTTATCCCATTTTTCATGGAAACCTTTTTCATTTTGCAGGATCCACGTTACAATTGAATCATTAAGTTTTAAACTCCTGTTTGTCTTCTGTAAGGAAACTAGTTATGCTTTATCTGTCTGTTAGAACCAGCAGCTCCTTAGCTCAGCTGGCTTTGCCTGAAGTTCACTATGAAAATTATTTTATTTATTTACTCCAAAAGACTTAGTGCCTAAATCTAAGGCATGGTGTTCAAAGAAACGTTTTTCATCAATCTTTGCAGAATGATGAGTAAACTTCACCTGATATTCATTTGAAACAAATCGTACTTGTTGAAAAGCTGTTTCATTTGAGTCTTTTTTTATAACCCATTTAATCCTCCCGATACTTTTATTGCAGCTTCCATCTCTCTGTCCTCTTCTATCTTTCTCTGGTTCACCATTTCCTCTGATTTATTCTCTTCAGCACATACAGTGCATCATGCAGACCTTATGCGCCTAGTAAGGCAGGAGTAAGATTAAGTTGATGGTAATCTGAAACTTCTGTGCTGCCAAAGCAAAATCCGTTTTGCAAAAAAAAAGAAAAAAAATTCTCTGGATGAGCAAGTCAAGATAACTGTATGGCATCAAGTCCAGGTTGTCTTGCGTGCAGAAAGTCATCATCTTTTCACCTTCCACATGAAACTGAGCAAGAGATATGAAATGTCATGAAACTTGTTATCTGTCTTACTTCTCGAAAGTGTCTGCTGAATCGCAATGAAGCCGTTTTGGGGAGGAGCAGGGCAGAGAGCTGTATAGAGTGAGAACTAGCTGAGAGAAAAGCAGTTTGATATTTATATGGACATACTTCGAACTGTTGGATAAAATGTGTGAACTATAAAAATGTATTTAAATGTTCATTGTGATCCATAAAAGCCATTGAGATGTTTGTCAACGTCCTCCTGTTTCTAATGAAACTGATTCTCGTCCAGCTGCTGCTCCAAAGTATTGAACCCATGGGTTTACTGCAGTGGTCAGAATTCAGGTCTGCAAGGACAGATGTCAAGCATGTTTTTAGGTCTTTGGTTATTTCCTCCCAGCTTCAGCAAACCTAAATTTAATAAATGACTTGTTAACAGGTCTCTGCTGTACTTGATGACATCCTGAGGAGGTAATTAAGCTGTCTGAGGGAGGTGTTTAAGAGCAGGGACACATGGGGCCCTGTGAACTGGAGATGGGGTCTCCTGGTCAACAGTTTCCTACCTCATCAGCCTTAAATGAGACACGTCTCCTCAGACCTTCAATTAAACTATTATGTCTTTGGGCTACATGAGGGATTAATTTCTCTACATAGAGAACATCCATCTTTTAAGCAACCTAGACCATTTTTTCCTCTGTTCAGCCACACTAAACAGCTCCTTTTGGGGTCACCAAGGCATTCTCAAGTCCCAAAGATATACATACAGGTAGTACATTTAAGAAATTAAAGTTTTTTGTCTTTTTCTCTCTTGCTAGTGGATAATGTTTATAAAGACTAGACATCCAGGGGTCCACCTGGATAAATGCTAGAAGAATCTTAACTGGCGTTTCCTGTTTTTTAATGAAATACAACTCACCCAAAGAGACTGTACTACAAAAAAACCTACAGATAAACTGTATAAAGTAGGTTTATGGGTTGATATTCTAATATGAATTTGTATCTTCTCTCTCTCTTTTTTATTTATACATTTTCACATGATCTTTTTTAATTCTGCAATATGTGCCTCTTTGTTTTACTGCTACCCTAGATAATTGAATGGTATCTAAGGCAGTTGAATTTTTTTCTTTTAAATTTTTCTATTACCGTCTCTCTGCTCGCTCTCCCTCCTTTATTATTCCAAGCTAGCTAGTTGCCACTTTCCCTCGTCCTACTAAACCTCCACCGCTCATCCCCACACTTACTTGGCACCGACTGCTTTGAAAGCATTTTTCAAAATTTGCATCGGGACAGGGTTATGTTTGGAGATAGAGATGCTAATTAACCTAACATACATGTTTTTAGATGGTAGGAGGAGAGAAAAGAAGAGAACCCACGCACGCATGGAACAAACATGCTAATTCCATGCAGAAAGACCCCAGGTGGGAAGTGAACCCAAGACCTTCTTGCTGCAAGGCAATAGTTGCACCCGCTGCTCCAACGCAGAAGACAATCTTTCACCAAATGATTTTTTATTCACAGGGTAAAGAACTTTTGCTCATATCTTCTGTTTACTGTATGTTTACCTGATCTTGGAATAGTTCAAAATACTCATAGAGGATGGAGTAGTCAGAGATTGTACTCAAATAGGAGTAGTGATACTTTACAAGATTATTACTCAAGTAAAAGTAAGAAATACGGCACAGTAAAACTCTCCTAAAAGTAGATTATTTTCAAAATGTTACTCAAGTAAAAGAGTAAATGTAACTAGTTCATGAACACCTCTGTGTAACGCTGTTTACCTACGTGACAGTTTACCCCTACATATTTTATGACAGACATAAGCACAATGTCAATCAGGTCTTCTATAGCTGTCAGAGAGTTGCATGCAGCGTCAATTGACGTCACATCCGTAGGACTACATGGGAAATTCAGCCACTGAATTGCTGCGAAATATTCAGCAGACAGTCTATTTAAGATAATGGAGAGATATGTGGGTTAGCTCTTTGGTTTTTTTTAAACGCTTCATCACCCATTGGTATTACTAAACATGACATGCATGTGCATTCTTTCACAATTTCTGCCCCTAGGTCCTTTAACTGTCAAATTTTAAAGCTGAGCCCTAAACTGTTTATATCGCGGGTAGAGTTAGGTTTTAATAAATCATTACATTTACCAGCATGTTTCCTTAGATTTGAAGTAAAAATAGTTTGAAAACAGCCAAATTGGAGTCTCGACTTTGATTTAATCCAGAATCTGTAGAAGAAGATAAGGATTAGGGCGATGGCTAGCAGGCCTTGCAAATATGGAGGCCTTCAGCAATATAGTAGTCAACCTATAAGAAGGGTCTGACTGCCATAATACCACTAGAGGTTTCCTAGGACTACTAATAAAAAAAGTTTTTTTTGATTCTTTATTCATACTTTTTAAAAATGTATTATTATTTTAAGATATATCTGTCTTATTTTCTAAAAGTACCAAACATCTTGATTGGTAAAAAAATAATTTCAAGTCTGCCAGGCATAATATTTTATCTAGAACTGAATTTTCAATATCCTTACCATAACTTGAAGGCAATAAAAACCACTTCAAGCAAGAGTAACTTGAAGCAAAAGGTGGAAATCTGGGAAAACTAACTGAACATGGAAGAGGATCTGTAATGTAGTGCTGCCTAACGCCCCAATATGTACATGGAAGCCCCATCGTCAACATGAATATTTTTCCTCCATTGAGATAAAATACAAGCATGGACACATGAAGCGAATCATACTTTTTAAGTTACTTCAAACACTTTTTAAGTACCTGGGCAACTCAACCTTAAAAAAATTACTAGTGGTTCACCAGTAATGTTATATTAAAGGATAGCATTAAATGGCCTACACATTACTCAGTGCGATAAAATGATATCTCCTAAATCAATTGTTTATGTTAAGAATATGTTTTTCTTTTCATTCTTCCAATAGTTCCCTTAAAGGCTTTGCGATCACTGAGATGGTGTTTGTGTGACTTACATGCTGTGGAACACAATAGCGGGTAAAACAAAAACAAAAACATGGTTTTATAACACAGTGAAGTAGCTCCATCTCTAGCAGACTGTGCTCTATAATGTAAAAGCCTGCTGATTTCCACCACTCTAAATAACTCTAGTTGCAGAATACATAGGTGAACAAACATGTGTTACCTTGGAAACTGTTGATCACACCTCAACACCTGTTATTACTCTCATATAGAGCCTGGCGTGCCTGAATGTTGCAGACACGTTTCTATTTTAAATGTTATGGGTGGGTTCGAGTATTAAGTGGAAAATCTTTTTCTTCTCACGTCTTTATTTGCTGCTCTGTTGCCTTTGTTTTCATCTGTCTATTAAGTACATGGACCCATCTGTTTTCTGCCATCCTGATTGTGCTTTAAAAGAAGGGATGAGACGTCTGGTCTTTCCTGATCTTGACATATGGTGAGTTGATGCGCTGCTTAATGTCGATTCCCAGGCGGGAGATGCCTGATGAAACGCACACTAATGAACTTGTCGAATGATAGATTAGTATGGAGGGTCTCAAGACTGATGAAGAACACGAGGAACATGATGTTGGCTCACTCAGACTTGTTTGATCCTTTTTTTATTTCTACACAATCAAATCCATACATGTGAGCCCACAACGTGCACCGACATCCTGTGTTTCATCTAGGACGGGTCTGCTGAGCGTCTACAGCTCGTTTGTTCTCGGGGAGCTAGGAGTAAATTCAGCAAAGCTCTGTGGGTTGTTCTCACATTAGCATAACAGACAAAGACAGCACAGCGGATAAAGCAGACTGAGATATGAAATCTCTCCGGTGTTTAAATACGGTGTTTGGAAAAGGAAACTGCAGTAAATAAAAGCATTTGTGTGCATCTACATTATGTTTGAGTCTGCAGCAGTAGAGGATGTTAACTTGTTAACAAAATATGGAACCTCTTTAGATATTTATATGCTTCAGATCTTGATATTTGGGGATTCTCCATTAAAAGACACAGCGAGAGGTAAGCAGCCTCAAACAAGCTCTGACTATTGTGTGGTTAATAGTATAAAAAATGAGATAATATATTTCAATCAACTCTGGGGCTTAAAAAACAGTGCTAATTTTTTTTTTTTTTTTTTTACAAAATCTCCATACTTCTATGAAGCAGGTTAAAGACTAAATACCTATATATGAAGAGGATCAGAGATGACAGGCCAGCTTAGAAGCAGAGCTTAATCACTTTACAATTAACACTAAGTATTAGTGGAACTACATTCAAATTTCAATGGGAACTTTTCACTAATGAAGATCAACTCTTGTATCCTCCTGCTGCCTTGGTGCCTCTAAGCATTACTCTAACCATGAAAAAAAACCTCTGTAAAGTCTAAAAAAGTTCAGTCATTTTGTCACCATAAGTAAAAATTCCTTGTACACTATATAGATTCAGTTTACGAAGTAAAATATTTCAAGACTCCTTTAATTACCTTTAATTTGGAAGATAATAAAACACTTTACTTTTCCTCATTTAGTTATATTATACCTTCAAACAGAATTAAAAAAAAAATTCTTTCTTTAAGATGTTACACACAATCTTCCACTGTGACAATGTGGAATAGGTGTTTTGGAGATTGTTGCAAACTTTCCAAATGGAAAATGAATAAATTCAATTTATATAATGACTCAGAGACTTTCTTTCTAAATCCAGTTTGGCTCATTGTTCAGTACATCTCCAGCTCCTCTGGGTTGAATGGTAGATTTCTATTTAGCCTGTTTTTTTTAAAGCTCTTTTTAATTAGATTTAATTCTAGATTCTGTTTTCATTGCTTCAGGAAATATTGATTCACTTCCTTGAGATCTTTTGTCTGTGCCCCAGTCTAAAGGTTGAGCCCTCTGAGCTAGTTTACATCCAGGATGCCTCTATTCATTGTTGTATTTATCTTTCCCTTGATCCTGACTGGTCTCATTTTCTGCTGCTGGAAAAAAATCCCGATGTCATGATGCTGCCACCCCCATGCTTAGCTGTAGGCGAGCATTGGTCTGGTGATGAGGGGTGTTTGGTTCTATCCAAACATGACAACTGACGTTCACACAAATGGACTAAATCTTTGTCTCATCAGACCCAATATTTTTTTTCTCACGGTCTTACAGTTTTACAGGGAACTCCAGACAGACTGCTGCTGTTTAAATAAGGGGGAGGCTGTGATCTAGCTGGTCTACCGTACAGCGCTGATTGGAGGATTGCTGCAGTCCTTGTGGAAAGTTCTCCACAGGTAAATGCTGGAGCTCTGACTAAGGTCGTTTCCCACCAATCTATTCCAAGCTTCTCCTTTTTATAAATGATAGAGACCACTGTCCTGCGAAGACCTTCAAACTTATTTTTCATATTTTTCTCTACTTTCTAAATGTACTACACATTAAATCATTTGAAATGTATGATTTCAACAAAAAATGCCAAGTTTCTGTTAATCATGTTAATTTATCTGCACTCAACACTTGGTTGAGGTTCTCTTTGCATGAATTACTCTATCATTGCAGTGTGGCATAAAGGTGATCAGCATGTTGTTCCACTGAAGTCTAATGGAGGCCCAGGTTGCTTTGATAGACCTTAAGACCATATTTTGCAGATGACCCCTCCCACCCTGGACACAGATCGTTTCAGTCTCTCCCCTCTGGCACAAGGCTCCAGTCCATCAGAAGCAGAACCTCCTGCCACAATAGCTTCTTCCCATCTGCTTCTAGCCTCATAGACAAGGCCTTGTCCCCGCTGGCACTTTACCCATTGATATACCCAACTAACATAAAAAAATATATAACAGCACATATCTATATGTATAACATTTAATCTGACTTTATACCGTTTTACTATAATTGCCACAGTGCTCCTCATATACAACTTGCATTTGTTTATTCACACTTTTGATATTCCTTTGTTAACTTTATGTTTGTTTATGTACAGTACCGCATCACCAAAACAAATATCTTGTATGGTAAAAACACCTCTTGGCAAAAAAGCATCTCTGATTCTGGTCCATTCACTGGATTGGTGGGTCTCATCTTCCTCTGAAATGAAATAATCCACAGACTTCCAGAGGTCAGGACAGTGTCCTGGCCAATGAAACTTGGTTATCGAACCGGATTTTTGTGCGTTGCTGCGATGTAGACCAGTTCCATGATCTGGTGGAAGCATCTTCATAAAACTTGTCAGCAGAAGGAAGCATCAAGTGATTTAAAATTATCTGGTAGATAGTGCTGTTGAGTCTGGACTTTTGAAAACTTAAGGGATCAACATCATCAGATAACATGGCAGCCAAAACCATCAAGAAGTGAGGAAACCTTATGGTGCTTTCACACCAAACGCGTTGTGGGTGAAAGGCATCTGATTTACATGCAAAGTCTAAGGGACACAGAGCTGAGAGGTCCAGCAGTGCGTCCAAGCATCGGGAACATTGTTCAGAGTTGTCTCCAGATGAAATATGACAATATAAAGAAGTTAAACTCCAAAGGTATAAAAAAGCTGGGAGAACGGTTTGTTATTTACAAGGAAAAGAGAGCGAGTTGTAATAATTTACTCCACTAGAACTAAATATTAAAATCTGCTGAAATAAAATATTCGATTGCATTTTCTGGTACTTGCAATTTTTACCACAAACCTTAAAAACACCTTATATTCCCTTCCAGCTGCTACGAACGACAGCAACAAATCCCTGATAGGCTGTTGGTCTCAGCTTTCACTGGGGATTCCCAGCGCTCCTGCTCGCTGGATTTTAGAGGTCTGCCGCTCTGATAAAGAACTTTGCAGGATCATAAATCAAATAAACTGACTCCACAGGCGATGTTTTGCTGAAATACCTGCCCTTCACCCTCTCTAGATCTGTGTTTGAGAGAAGCAATGCATTGCGATCAATGCAATGAGAGACGCATCTCAATCAGCATTGTTCTGTTTATGTTCTTAAACTTGTTTTGGAGCTAATGCAGTAGCCACACATTGCAGTTTCATAGAAGACGTTACAAGCCTCAAATCAGAAGTTGTCTTGGTGTCAGAAAGCAATGATCCTTAATTTACAGTACAAGGGATTGAGAAAAATCCCCTTTATGATTCAATAAGATATACACCAGCCTTTGGTTACATGACGTAGACATTAGTAATACACCAAGTTGTCTTTTAAATAGAAAGAAACAAGCATCATCTTATAGCCAAATCTAAGATTACAAATTTATTTGGCCCTGACATGTTTTTATTTAAACACAAACATGCCTTTCTTACACAATTTGAGAGAAATCCATGTTTTTTTCTTTCTTAAGAAAAAAAAAACAATAGAATTAGCTGAACTGGGTGACACTGAGTTAATGGATGGCTTCAGGCTTCCTTCATCCAAATCGTAACTAATTCCAGTGACTAATCTGGTTGTAAATGCAAAAACTGCCACTCTTTTCTCCACAGCGAGTCTCCCGCAGCTTACTGTAATGGTCACACAGCTGCTTCAAAGAGATATCACTGTTTTAAAATAGTTTAGTTACACTAAATATTATTTGGTTCATCTGAAATAAATTATGTCTTATTTCATGAAGAAAACATATTTAACTTTTCTTAAAGCATTTTTACAATCAATATTTGGATTTAACTTTGTCTCTTATTAAAAAAAAATGGAATTAAACTTAAAAGAAAAAGAGGTAGATATTTCTCTTATCAAGTTAGCTTAACTTGATGTGGAAATGGTTAGTAGTGTAATTGGGTAAAACTTATACTTAATCCTGAGATGCTGCACTTATGATGGCTTTTAGTTTGATTTTATTTCAAGGGGTAATGCTTCAAAACCCATTAAAACCAGAGATGTCTGCGGCGACAGAAAATGACGCATGTTCTTTGACTTACCGTAACTCTTCAACCGTTTGTGCTTTCAACGTAATCCCAAAAGATTTTAAAGCTTTGCACTGATGTATGAGCAGATTGGGAGTGAACCAGTGGATGATCCAGAGTTTTTTAGCAGTGTTTCAGCAGTAATTTAGCAGTGTATTGTACAGTTTGTGTCGGTTTGGAGAGAAAAATTGTAAAAAAAAATTGGACTCTGCCTTCATTTGGACAGAATCCACTTCTAACACCATGGTGTTTAAAAAGGCCTGGTTATCACTGGACTTTATCAAGCTGTTGTTAGTAAATGAAATGATTCAGGCAAGCAAAACTGTGAATATATGTTCAAGTTGAAAGAAATGTTCCGTCATCTCAGAATTTTTGGATTTGTTGAAAAACTTGCTGAAAATTTAAATCTGTTTTTTTTTTTGTTTTGTTATTTCACACAATTTAAGTATTTATAACAAAAAATTTCAGTTTCTTTGGAGATTTTAAAAGTTATACTCTTTCCAAAAAACGGTGGTAAAATATTTCAAACATAACTATTTTTTGAGTAAAGAAAAAAAGTACCAGGCGGACTGTTACTATTAGAGGTGTTAAGAATGATTACCTTAATACTACAAAGTTGTCGGTGAAATCAATCCATTTGAACCAGCTTCCAGCCCCAAATACCTTAAAAAGTCACTGAAAATGTTCATCTATCATAAAGACATAACCATCAAAAGTAGACAAAGACTGGCGAGCAAGAATTTTCAAAACTGCAGAGAAATTAAGCTTGCATACAACTCATCTGACAGTATGTTAGCTTTAGATAAAGTGATATATTGCCTTGACTTTTGATATTCAGAGAAAGGATACATCACTCAATAGAGCTGTCATTTTGGTTTTGGTAACCCTTCCTCTCAAGTGTACAGTAGCAGTCTTATGATGCAGTTGTCAACAAATACACAACAACACACAACTTTCATCTGATTGTTAAGCAGGTTGATTTATTACTAAAGTCAGACATGTAATTATAAAAACTTTAAATGATATTGCCAAAGCCATAATTGAAATAAATTTGAAAGAAAATGTATATCAGTACTTTCTTATTAAGTATCCCGGTTTTATGATATAGAGTTTTATGTTCTAAATGGTGTGGAGTTTTTGCACCATGGTCCAAAATCATGAAGTTGATTATTTATTATAGAATTTTTTACTCATAACTGAATCATAGATGCAATATTTGGGCGATATTTCAACCAGAATCCATTGTTTATATAAAAAAAAATATCTTAGACCTTTTACTTGGTAAAACAAGGTAAGGTATCAGTTTCTTACAATGATAGCTTACCTTGACTAGTGTATGAACTCCATCTGATTATAAAGATTTAAGTTAGAGGACATTAGAGTGAAGAGGAGGTTTTGGAAAACTGCAAACAAACCGAGGCTTCGGGTCCAACAGAGCTACACCAGCTACACAAATACAGTGAAAAATGATAATCTATTGTTGATGCTTCACTAAAGTTCATGGACAGCAGATACAAGAGAAATATACCGAATTTTCTGGACTATAAGCCACGCTTTTCCTCCCATGTTTTGAACCGTGTGGTTTAAAAGAAGGTGCTGTTTTTGTGTGGATTTCTCCTAACTGCCAGGAAGCTAAAGTCAAAGTTAGACATCAAAGAAGAAAGGGCTAATTTTCTTTTTGCAAAAGCACATTCTAACAGCAGGCAACGTGGAGAACAAATGTCCCGAATTCACACATTTGGTCATTTATTTGCTACATTAAAGCTGTCAAACCAATAAAGGGGTTGTGCGCAACTCCTGCAGAGCTGAAATAAAGACCTGACAAACCACATCTTTCATTAGAAGCTCTTACTGTTGCAAACTAGCATCATCCCTGTCCATGCACTGGGGGTGATATATAGAGCTCCCCCTACAGGTTTGGTGGGGGACAGTTCAGCAGCTCATAGCCCAAAGCAACTAATCTATGTACGTTTCTAGTTTAAAAAAAAGTGAATAGTAAGGTGCTCTCTACAGTACGGAAAATAGCTAAAGTGCTCTACTTGATTACTAAGGGGTTCTCTTTAAAATGTTTTTATTAGAATCCACATGCCAGAACATTGCTGGAAGAAAAAATAAATTTGTAACCTCGGACAAATACTGTGGCAACAGGCAACATGTTGTTTAGAAGATTTACTCCCAGGACAATAAAAAAAGTTTGTTCTGAAACCTGCCCTGGGCTTTAATACAATGAAAAGGCAGCTACCAATATACATATTAAAACGAATAATTAAGCTAATTATTCATCTATAACAGAACAGCCTTCGGTATTCATGATTTCTTTATTAATTTTTCTTCCCCATGTGTAGTCCTCCTGGTCGAATCTTGGCCCAGAGGGTTTGAAATGCTTTGTCTACTGAAGGAAACCACTTAGGGAACCATTGCTGCCTTCTATCTTTGCATTTTTCAAATAACATTACTGCTAGACCTTTGTCCCCTTTTAGTTCTCAAAGCCTTCACTCAGTTAATGCAAACGGACCCTTATCTTGGGCCTGGTTCTGCATGTTTCTTCTAGTTTAGAAAGGGGTTTAATCTTAATTACTGTATTTACATTAAACATACATTATTACATTGAAAAACTTATTTTGCTGACACAAGCCTCCACTGACTCCACAATGAGATAATCCACAGAAGGTCATTTTTGAAGAAGCTGTTTGTTTACATACTGCTATATTTAATCATTTTGATGGAAATCTTTGCTCGTCCGTTTCAACTAAAGCCGTTATTGGGAATAATCTTTGTAATACACATCATGTATATATGTTGAAACAATCTAAATGACTGTTTACATAACACCAAACTTGCTGTCATGATTTCTATTCTACCCAAAGGGTATATGTGAGCTATTATGAATAATATTTGTCCCCCAACTGATTCAATATGCTAATGAGGTTATTAACTTGGCCCATCAATCTTACTGACTGCTAGAAGCCCCCCTGTTAATGAAAGTTTACGTGACACGATAAATACCATGAGCTTTGTTGTGACTGCAATGCCTTCAAGCAGCTTAGCAGCTCCTCAGTCAAGCTCAGACATTAGCCAAGCATAATGAGTAAATCAGAAATTTGAGAATATTAGGTTATTTGTTAGAATCAAAGTAAATTTAACCTCACTTTAGTGTTATAATTGATTTATGCGTCTTAAAATTTACCGACGTTACGCAGAAATCTAATTTCATGGCAACTTGTTCAGACTCAGTCTTGAAATAAATGTGTTTGGCTTTGGTAAACAGGCAGACACTTTGAAAATTCACTGAGGCTGAGTCTGAGTATATGAGAGGAAAAGAGATGATTAGTGATGTAGAGACTCGACGTCCACTCATGGACCATTTCAGTCATTCACAGTAGATTGCATTTCTGCAATTTCAGCTTGTTCCTCTTCACTGAAGTAGAGGGCAATGGCAAGCTCTTCGTCTTTTTGGAGAAAATAGCAGGAAATCCCCCCCCAAAACTGTTTTAAATAGTATTAAAAATGCACAAAATAAGCTGAAATGACTTGATGAATAAATCTATCCTCTGGGCTACAAATGAATATGCATAGATGCTGAAGCTCAGGAAGAAGGAATTCCGGATGGAGAATTTTTACTCACTTACTCCATCTCTTTGCAACTGAACCTAAAAATGAACCACAGTGTGGTAACAGCATAGACTTCACTGCAGCGGCAGCAGGAAAACATCTACAATAATAAATCATGAAGAACATTACTTTTAGTAAACACAGCTCTAACTGCATACTGTCTCAGTTAGAATGCATAGAGATACCTAAAATTAAATGAATTATATGCTGGTAGAAATTAATCAAGATGGTTTTCCAGATAGTCTTTAATAATAGAGTCTAAGATATAAAATTATCTATTATTATCTTCAAGTAATGTAACTGAATTTGATTTGAAACATAGAAAAAAAGATGGTTGTTTAATATATAGGGTGTTAAACTGACCCCACCACATTGGCTGCACCACCCCGTCGACCCACTTTTCTGCTTCTGCTGCAACTGTGGAGGGAGGTACCGACCCACTCTATTACGTCTGGAATAGCAGTGGAATTGAATTAGCCCAAGGTGGCTTAAGCATGTGGGCTTGTGTGAACCTGTTAGCAGGGTGCAAGTGCATCATCTTTCACAATCAGTGGCCTGTGTGATGCATGAGGAAAAATGAGACCTCTGTGGCTCTGCAGATGGACTGGCACCTTGCTGGTGAAGTTTGTCTTCTTTTTTTTCTTTTCTTTTTTTTTTTTTTACTCCACTGGTGTTGAGACTCCAGAATGACATACAGAAAAAAAGCATGGCTCATAACTCGGGTAAAAAAAAACTAATTTGTAAAGTCTTAAAAATTCACACTTCAGAATTATAAATAATTGTTACAGATTGAAAACACAAAATAATTCTATAATAATAATAATAATAATAATTCTATGTATCCATCAGTCGAAACAAGGGAAACATTTTTCATCAAACGATATATTTTAATATAGCATTAATATAGTGTGAATGAACATAGTGTGAATGTATGAAAGTCTTGAACAGGGTTTCATACATTTGCATTCCTAAAAGACAGGGATACCGTCTGGCATTTTATTTTATGTCTGCTGAATCAAAAAGTCTGAAAAACAAAAAACTACAATCTCTAAGTCTGCTCTCTGAAATAATGAAAAGGTTTGGGTCACTATTTCACTTAAAATGATGCTGTATGTAGACAACTAAAAAAATGACTAAAATTAGATTTAGTTAGTAAAAGATATGTATGTGGTTCTATAGCACAGATTGATAAATGTTATCTGTATAGTAAGAAAATAATTTTAATTTACCAGAAGCAATTTTTCACGAATTAAAGTCTCAATCTGCATCAACTACATATCCTGGACAAATATTAATCCTTCCCAAATTACAGTCATTGAACATTCCTGACCTGTTCACCCCTTATAGAGGAACTCTGGGAGAAAATCAGGTGGCTAACATGTGATAAACAACAGAAAATAAAGTCTTATTAAACATAACCTGCACACATCTCAGTCCCTTTTTCACACCCTTTTTGTTGAAAATGGCAACATCTTGTCATTTTTTTCTACTCTTCATTCACACAACAATTTTTTTAGATAGCTGTACATTTTGAGAACATATTTTAGAGTGAAATGGTTTGAAAGTAACTTAATCTTTATTGTTCTGTAGACAGAAACATATGGAAGCCTTGACAGATCTGCTGTCTGACTGAAATTAGTAGATTTATGTGGACGCCCACAACATAACTGCTACAGACCAGTTTAAAAGCCACAGAAAACTAAGAAAATAACAATGGAAAATTCCAGAGTAATTCAAAATTATACCATTTTGAAGGACAGTGTTTATCTCCTTACAAATTAACACATATACAGTATGGTAAGAAAGAAGTATGTGAAATAAACTTAATAGTTAAATTTAAGATGATAAAACAGGGTAATATTAAAAACATAGGGCTCCGAGGCATCTATTCCCAGAGCTTTATTGGCAAAATGGGACGCAAAAAAATGTAGGGCAAAAAAATAGCCTACAGGTAGCATAACATTAACATGCATGCCCTTAATTAAAGCTGCTGAACAGTTGGCAGTCCTGATCGGTATTCTTAAGATAGAGTCAACCCCTATCCTGTGTCCACATTACACAACTTTTTGAAAGTGGAAAAACTCATCTTGAATTCAGAAATGCTTTGGCTTTTTATGGAGCTCCACAATAGTCTGAGTATAAGAAGGTTTTGCATGGAGGACCTCTTACAAACAAGCAGCCCTCTGTAATGTTTACAATGTTTCATGTTTTCTTTTACCTTGAAGTCTAGATATTGAGGTCAAGACAGGAAATGCTTCCAGGATAACTGCAGCTACCCTGGCAGGATTGGAAAGGAGAGATCACTGCTTTTGTAGCAGTGGATTTGTCCAGTTTAATATTCAGGTACACTAGATACTTATTTAAGCAGTCAGTCACAACATTGTCTAAGTAAGACAAACTTCAATAGTGGGACAATCACTTTCTGCACTGATGAAAATATGGGCGTATATCATTTGTCCCATAGATCAGACAAGAGAAGTCTTTGTTTGTAGAATATTAGTTTTACAAGTGAAGTAGACTTAATTTTGCAGGTGATATCAAATTACTTTTCAAAAAAGGAAAACTCAGTTGTGGCAAGTTTACTCCACTTGCAAAAGTAAGATGCTTTAACTTGTAAAGGTGAATATTGTACATTCAAAGAAAAAGTTTTGCTTGATCTATGTCATAAAATGATACAAAAAGTTGCCTTACTATTTCTCTGTAGATAAAATAAAATAATTTTTTGTTGTGATGAGCTATTATAGACTAACTTCTGTATAATCTGTTTGAATTCAATACTTTGATTTGACATGACCATATTACATTATCCATTCATGAAAACATGTATTTTCTTGTTGGGAAACTTGCAATGATATAAACTAAAAAAATCAAGTTTAAATAAATGATAAATTGTTGTTTAAACTCAGTACAGCTGCCTTATCGATTCCAGAAAACTTTCTGTAAAAGACAGAGAACTCCCCACATGTCCTGAGGAGATCAGTCTCAGAGGATGAATTTTATGTGTAACCTTACCATATCAAATAATTTTAGTTAGTAGGCTATACTGGGCTGTTAATAAAATTGTGATAAATTATATTTACCTTGTTTCACTCGCTATTTTTTATTATCACAGGATTAATTATGTCACAAGAAAATATTCTTAGGTTGACTTTTTCAGTGTCAGTGCAGTTCACATTCAGCTTTGGCCAAGTTTGGTCAAGTTTTCTTGAAAATTTCAGGGAAGAAGTGTCTATTCCCTACAGGTCTCCTCAGGTTCAGTCTGGTCAGTTTGGACGGGTTCAGACTTGTTCAGGCAATGTGCAGATGGGGTTTTCCACGGTTCCCAGCATCAAATAAAAAGTAGTAAGAAAATTGTTATGCAGACAAGCTTGTAGTTTATAAATGAAATTATCTATTTGTGTGCTAGTTTGATTTAAAATCTGAAATCAACCAATACTAGTTATCATTTTCCCAGTGCAGGGCGCAGTTCAAGCTGAGTAAATACAACAAGCATATTGTTTGTTGTATGGGTCTGCATAAGAAGATTTGTTGAGCCACTTAAAAAAAGCTTGTTAATGACAAAAATGAAAATGACTAGGGGGCTGTACGGTGGCGCAGCTGGTAGAGCTGTTGCCTTGTAGCAAGAAGGTCCTGGGTTCAATTCCCGGTCCGGGGTCTTTCTGCATGGAGTTTGCATGTTCTCCCTGTGCATGCGTGGGTTCTCTCCAGGTTCTCTGGCTTCCTCCCACAGTCCAAAAACATGACTGTTAGGTCAATTGGTCTCCCTAAAATTCTCCCAAAGGTGTGTGTGTGTGTGTGTGCATGGTTGTTTGTCCTGTGTGTCTCTATGTTGCCCGTCCACGGCTCTCGCCTGAAACACAGCTGGAGATAGGCACCAGCAACACTCCTGACCCCATTAGGGACAAGGGTGTAAAGATAATAGATGGATGGATGAAAATGACTAGTGTTTGGAACAAATTTGGACTCATTCAAAACTTTATTATTATCACAGGGATAATTATGTCACAATTACATGTTAGTGTGGTAACACCAAGAGGTCAGAAATGGTGCACTAACTAACAAAACCTGTTAAAATTAGAGAAATGCAGCCTATTTTTGGGAAATGTTGTTTTTGTAATTACTAAAAAAAACAGCTAATTAGTTGTTTCTTTCTTGAAACAGAAAAAAACAACAAAATACAAACAAATACAGATACAGATTCTCCACATCTTCCCGTAGAGTACTGCATATTTATTGGGCTCCAAATAACTCACTGTCAGACCAGAAAGCTGTAGTGACTTATACATGTAGCTATTTTTTCCACTTTTACTTTTGAAGAACTGTTTTTATCATCCTGTTTGGTGCTTTAATGTTTGTATTACATCTCTTAAGAGTCCTCCTAAGCCTATGATCCCAGCAGTGTGTTTTTGGTGACTCAGCGGTGACATGCATGTCTTATCAACTGCAGTCTAGTCTTTTCCCACTACTTCCTGTCTGTGTGAATTCAGGGCCACCTCTTTGAAAGCACTTGAAGGAAGGAAACATTGTATTTATTGTCCAAATGAGACTTGTGAGGCTGTTTTCTTGGCTCTTTACCTTCATCATCATGTGGACTATTGTGAACTGCGTAGTTCACACAGAGCCTTGAAGCAATACACATCTCTTTGGCTTTTCTTGCCTAAAATTAGGTTTTCAAGGCAGCCTTTTTAAGAGTGAGTGCACTCATGCATTTTGGTGACAATGTTATCACATAGCAACACCAGGAAGTGGGACCTGTAAACTGCTTTGTTGCTCCTCTATCTCTGCTCCCATGCACCAAACTTTAGCTAATAGCTGAGATAAGCCGTGTTGTTTGAGGAAGTGGCAAAGTTACAGCAAAATATCCAGAAAGCTTTTTTGGGGAGGGATTAATCAACAATTTTACAAAGATCTATTTGAAATCTTATACTGAGATTAAAAGTTACACAAAAAGGGTACCAGAAACCATTTTAAAAAATGCTTAGACAAAAGCTTGTATTGTAAGTTCTATCTAATGAAAATGCTGAAATCCCTGACTTATTTTAATAACATAGCCTCAATAACTTGACATTTTAAAATAATACTTATTCCGTATAAATCATATTAAGATGGTGTTTTGCGGAACATTTAAACTTATATACAAGATGAGGCGCATCTGTTTGAATATTGAAGAAAATGTTACATGAGCCTTAATGTGACGAAAAAAAAGGTTGTTTTTTTTTTTGCAAGAGATACATCTAAAAGTGTAAAGTATTGTGTAAATCACTCCAAAAAGGGAAATTTAAATATTATATTGATTTATTTAACAAAGGACGTGTAGTTTTTCTAGAAGACGTTTCGCCTCTCATCCAAGAGACTTCATCGGTTCTGACTGGTGCAGGAGAAAACAGAGATAAATATACTGTAGGTGTGTCTAAAAGTTATGTAAGGGGGAAAGAAGAAACAAAAGGTGACTCTGATGGGTCGTTAAGTAGGTCGTCAGAGTGGTTTCGGTCACATGGCTCTGTTGAGT
>JAUZNJ010046528.1:0-31996 GCA_034780135.1 Jordanella pulchra | reverse complement strand
GAGAGAGAGAGAGAGAGAGAGAGAGAGAGAGAACAAATTTTCACACTGATAGTAAAAACTGCTGTTATTTGAGATGGAAGAAAAAGTTCTGAGAGTAAATATTGTGTCTCAAAATAAATAGAAGATGAATTGACTTTTGGAAAATGATTTCCAGGGGGAAAAGGCTCTCTTAAAAATATTTTTCTACTCTCAAATATTGTGCTATTTGCAATAAATTACTGTTTCAAAAGTTTTTCCTCCTCTCTCTCAAAACTTAAGTCTCTGCTCTCGATTCAGGATTTTTCTCTTACTGTGAGGAATTAGTCATAGGCGGGCCTATGTTCCTCTTGGCCAGTCTCAACAGAATGACAGCTGAGTGGTAATATTTTGTGCAAAGGTGGTTACGGCCCCCTTGCTCAGACTGCCTCACTCCACCATTATTCACGTTTTTATCTTATGCAAAGATGCATAAGATAAAAACATGATGCCAACTAACTTGTTCAGTTGCAGAAGGCTCTGTCCAACTTCACAGCAAACTTTTAACCACGCCCATTAGCAGAGCCATAAGATCTCGTGCACATTCTAGGAGAAGCGCTGCTCATGTCAAACGCCCATATCACCACTCAGCAGTTAATTCTGTTGAGACTGGCCGAAAGGAATACAGGCCCCCCCATGACACATTTTTAACATCGAGAGAAAAATCCTGAATCGAGAGCAAAGGCTTAGGTTTTGAGAGAAAAAAAAAACTTTTTGAGAGAGAAATCTATTTCTCAGAAGAATTGTCATGATTCTGGTCACCAGCTCTGGTCTAATTACCTGATCATCTCCACCTGTTCTCCCTCTGATTGCAAAAAAAATAAATAAATAAATAAAATCTTTGAGAGTAAAAATATATTTTTGAGAGAGTTTTTTTCCATTGGAAATCGTTTTTCAAAAGTCAATTTATCTTTTATTTATTTTAGGACAAAATATTTTCTCTCAGATTTTTTCTTCAGTCTCAAATAACATCAGTTTTCGCTATCAGTGTGAACATTTTTTCTCTCCCTATATATTTATTTTACATTCAGTTATTTTCTACTTTCAAATTACTTTATTTTACTTACAAAATTATTTTCCCTATTTTTCTTGAATTTAATCAAAACATAAAAATAACTCCTAACCAAGACACTCCAAGGGCTGATCAAAGACTTATCCAACAAGTCATAGACCAACCCAGAAAACTAACACAGGTGTCGCATGCCTTACTTACTTCCGTTAAAATCATTGCTCATTATTATTAGGAGAGCCTAAAACACAATCTTTTTAGATAATCACAAATGAGACGAAAATTGGAAGCTTCTGTGAGCTGTCCCAGACATTTCAGAAACAGAACACCACATGAACAGTAAACCTTCGTTACCCGACAGTAGTTTTTGGGTTTACATAGAGACCAGGCTTGTTTGGACAGCAATGAAGGAAACTTTTTTTAACTATTCTTTTACTTACTTAGACTATTGTTGTCCTTTATCCAAATTTGCTTAGTGACACAATATATTTCAGCATTTTAAAAAAAGAAGCAGAAACAAAGGTAATCTAATGTTGGAAAATGCTGTTTAATAGCAATGAAAACATGTTTGTGTGTGCAACTGTTATTACCACACCGAGCTACTTATTAAACAAAAAAAAATTGTCACCAACCCACCCCCACCCACCCACCCCAACTCCATACTAAGTAAGCTAAGAGCTACAAAGTTAAATGCAGTGGTATCAAAAGATGCTACAGGGTTCCACGTTCTTTGTTAACATTCCATTAGCTTTAGCATTACCATAGTGATTACTGACAGCGTTAGCTCCCATGGGCTTTTTTTTCTCCTCTGCCTCATTAAAACAAACCCTTCCCCTCAGAATGTGTTAGTTCTTGGTTCCATAGCAACGGTGGCTAACACACAGGCCACACCAGGTCTGTTTGAATCACCTTTAAGATGTTCTCCTCCAATTCCCTAACCTCACAACAAGAGTTTGATTTCATTTCAGCTGTGATCAACTTGTAATTATGTCTTGCAAAGCACAATCGAGACGTGTGATCCGCAGTTGCACCCAAGGACCGCAGGACACCGTCATCACAAAGAGGTTTTAATATGCATTGTACGACACGATGCACAGGAGGCTCCACCGCTGCCGCTCATCAAATAGAACGTGGCAGATGCTCTGACAGGCTCTTATTGATTTTCAGGAAAAGTGTGTAATGTATGTAAGTGTGCACGCTTAGGTGTACATGTGGTGCGCACGTCCATATGGGTGTGATGTGTCGCTAGCTTGCAGCAGAGATAATTAGAACACAACTCTTTTGCTGTCCCTGCAGGCCGCTGATCCAGCTGCTTTCATCTAATATAGGTCAGCTGTGACAAAGCCCTCAGCATGGACACTGATCTGCTCTACTAGCTCTCACATACACACCTAAGATGAAATTAAAACTCCTACGCAAGCACACACACATGATTAGATATGCTCTCTGCATGCTGCTGGCACATAAAGTATGTGTACTGCTTATACAGATGTACATACACAGCAGGTAACTGTAAAGGATGCCCCGAGGTGTACAATGTTAGCCTTATATGTGAATACAGTCAGGAGAACAAATAAGTCATGTAAAGTGAACTCACTTAAAACAAAAGTATAATGTAAGATAAAATCCATGAATTTTCATTTATGTGCTTTAGGGTCAGTGCTAACCCTGATATTATTTCACACTTAAAGAGACATTTTATAAGTTTTCTTTCTGTAAAAAAAATCTTTACAATAGCCTTTTTATTTGTTTGACTGAGGAGGTGGCCTCAGACATAACTTGTCACCCACATACAAAGCACTCTTAGGAATCATACCCAAAAGATTTGCCTCACACCTTCACCTGACTCAACATTTAAAGAGGCATGTGACCGATACCACCCTAACAAGGTAGTTAATGACCCATCAGAGCCCCCTTTTGTTTATTTTCTCCCCCTTACCTAACGTTTGGTTACTCCTACAGGATATTTATCCTTGTTTTTTCCTGCATCAATTAGAACTGAAGAAGCCTCTTGGATGAGATGTAAAACGTCTTCTAGAACACTTCATGTCAAGTTGCCTAAACTCAACTCTCCAAGCTTGTCTTGTTCTCATTTCTTCGCAAATAAATAAATAAATGCGATTTAGGTAAAGAGGGGACGTTGGTAAACATGGAGCGTCTTCCTCACTATCCCACATTTGTTGTCTTAACACACTAGGAAGGGTAGGGCAATGACTGGGAACAAATAATCCTTCATCACACTGCTGCCACCACCATGCCTGACAAACAGCTCAATGTTTTTGTTCTTTTAATAAATATTTTCACAAAAAAAAGGTGGTCCATCTTTTTCGTGTCCATGACTCATTTTCAAACTTCCACACGTCTCAGG
This sequence comes from Jordanella pulchra, assembly GCA_034780135.1. Lineage (NCBI taxonomy): Eukaryota > Metazoa > Chordata > Actinopteri > Cyprinodontiformes > Cyprinodontidae > Jordanella > Jordanella pulchra. Next base: position 28,604 of record JAUZNJ010046528.1, on the reverse strand, counting down.
GTGAAAGCGTGGGTCTTATGTTCAGCATAAGACCCACACATGATGGGGTTTACTAAAAACAGATTTATTGCACACAAATCAGAAATAGATCTAAATAGACAAACATGCTAAAATTAATGTAAGAATTAACCTTCCATCAACTGTCATCTAGAACAGACATTCCCAAAGTGTGGTGCATACACCCCCGGGGTGCCACTTGGGGTAGGTGAGACAAAAAAATGTAATGGCAGTCTGATAGTTACATTTTGATTTTTTTCATCACAGAATAAAGAAGTGTAAATAACTGCAAAGGTTCTCAGTCATCCAGGTTTTGTCAAGCTTGTAAAGTTTAGTTTAGGCAACTAGACGTAAAGTTTTCTAGTTTCCAAGAGGCTTCTTTGGTTCTAACTCCAAAATCTGTGAGAACTTAAGAAGCCTCTCGGATGAGAGATGAAAGGTCTTTTAGAAAACTTCTCTTCTAGTTGCCTGAACTGAACTTTGTAAAATATTAAATTCAAACTGTAACTTTAGTAAATAGATACAATTTTGTTCACAAGAAAATGTACTTGAGTAAAAGAATGTTTTTTTACATTTTATTTTAAGATGCATTATATAGAGAAGGTTTTCGTTCTACACATCATAATGTGCTAGTTTGAGGCCCTTGCTTTAAACAAACAAAAAGACAAACAGTGCTGCTCATGGTGCTGTGAACGTGTTACGAAGAGTGACATGAATGAAATTCTCAGCAGGCAAAATACCAGTGCTCTCTGTTATTGTTACTCTATGTCTCTCTACTAAAGTTTGCTCTCTCTCTCTCTCTCTCTCTCTCTCTCTCTTTCATCATCAGATACAAATTAAATAAAATTTTCCGGTTTGCTATTTTTTTAACCATAAATTGTGATTCAGATGTAGACTGAGAAAGCAGGCACATGAGATAAACATGAGAATGTGAACACACACAGGTAAAGTATTAGAGTTTAGTTTGTGAATTCACCTCTTCAGACTTTTAAGGTTTTCGTTGGAGGTTTCACTCTCATTGTCTCTTTCTTTCTCTCTCTACACCTAAAACTTTCAGAGGACCTTGTTGTGGATGTTGTAGGTACCTTATTTTCAATTTAATTCAAATTCAGTTCTAATTTGATTTTCATGATGTGTGTTATGATGATGGGGTTGTGTTATTTTACAGGAATTTTTCAATCTTCTTTTTTCTGGTTACAATGTGTGTTCTGGTTATTTAAGCATGATAAAAAAATGCTACACTTCATATTATATACAAAAAGCTTTGTTTTGTTTGGTGTGTGTGTGTGCGCGGGGGAGGCTAATGCGTCATCGTGGTTGGGAAACGCTGATCTCGAACATTTAGTGGACAAATTCTGCAGCATTGCATTGACATTAAGTGCAGTGGTCCAGCGAAGTTGTTTTTTTAAGGTTGGTTATATGTACATACGTGTACATATGTGTCTTCCATGTCATTATGCTTATTATACAAAAATAAGTTAAGTACGGCTTAATCAATACTGTATTCCCTTCTTCCCTATAAACAGAAAAGCTATCTGAAGATTGGATCTGCTGCATGTAAACTGTTCATACGCAATTTACCAAGAAATTTAGAGTTTGCAAATGTTATAAAAACAGTTTAACAGCTTGAAGTAGATTATGTTTATAATGAGAGATGAAATAACTCAAAATCTGTTCTCAAAGTCTAGCTGATTGGCATTTTCCAAGTCATCTTTCAGCTTAGTCCAAATTTCTGCTGATAAGATGGTCAACACAAAGGATAAGTCAAGGCATAAGAATAATATCTTTGTCCTTTTTCCTGTGCTGCATTGCGCTCTCCATCTTAAGGAGGTTTAATTTATCAAGTGCTAACATCATTGTAAAAACAACAAAGTGACTTTATCACCTCAATGGTTTCACTTTACCTAATATATTGATAACCAACTGAAGATAAAAGCAACATTATCTCCAGTTGCCCTACAGTGATTTGACTAATGGAGCCATAATTGATGCAAATCAAAAAGTGAACAACTTGTGACATAGCCTTTGCAACAGAAAAAATTAAGAAGCTTTCAATTATGTCGCATTGCAGGAAGGACACACATTACAGTATGTTTTGTTGACTAATCGCCTCCTTTCTTCTTTGCTTGGTCCATCTGAGTTTTTTTACAAGCCTGTGGGGTCACGCAGGGCTTTAAACAACTGCAGCAGTTTATGCAGATACGATCAATACTTGATTGTCCCTTTTTCTGCTTTCTCACCTCACCCCATCTCCCAGTCTAACAAGAGACTGCAGTAAAGGCATTAATTAGTGTGCGACACACTCCAAGAATCCCCCACAGGCCTACAAACTAAGGCTGCTTCGTAGCCAGGTCAAGACATGGCAGTTAGAACTGATCACAACAATGGTGAAACAAGGCACATTATAAATGGTAATAGGCACATAGTTATCTGGAGAAGTTTTGATGAACTTTATCAACTCTTAAACTACGTTTAATTTTAGGAGTGAACTATGCTCGACATTTAATATTTTAGTCTTCTATGTTACTGGGAGCTTGACTGACTACAGTTTAGACAGGCATGTGGCCTAATATTATTCCAAAATTTACTAAATACCAATACAGAAGGGCTAACGTGGGAGAAATGGGGAGTTCAGAACTCTGGCAGCAGCATCAAAGTATTTTTAGAGTATGTTTAGACTCCTGGGTAGACTTTCTTTAAGATAACCCTTGAGGAAACATTACATAGACAAGTGTTTAACATCACGGGACAAGGTGCTTTTTAATCTTGCTCTTCACTGCTTTGGTACTGTAGTTATTAGTAGTAGTTAATGATAAAAACAACTTCAGTCTGCTTCACCAACAGCAAAGAGATGCAAAAAGAACAGCACAACTAACGGACATGGTACAAGACATACAACAAAGTAACACCTAGATACTATCGCCAAAGCGTAAGTAGCATTACTTAATCTGATATGTACTCTGTGTTACCTAAAGATAGGAATATGGGCTTTCTGTATAGAAGTCTATGTCTATGTGCGTGGAATCAAGTACCTGTAGTTGTTTGTGAAAGTGCAGTTGTACATGCAAAGTTCATCCGTAAGAAAAATGCTTAATAGCATTGTGGAGAGCCGAAGATGCGCCCTCCGATAGCGCCAAGTCCAGCGCCGGGAGACCCAAAGCCGCAGACGCCCAAAGGGACCCACAGAGCGAAGGTGCCAAGGAGTTCCCACCGAGTTCTCAGAGATGTAAAATCTCTTCAGGGTCTATACTGAATTGGATTCAGAAAACCCAAGAAACATCCTCAACACCAGTCCTTCAAATTAGATCATTCAACCAGAACAGTGCCTGATTGGCCTGGTTGCAAACACCCGATAGTGTTGTTTGTTTGGCCTGGGAGGAAAAGGGAGAAAAAGATTACTGGCGAAAACCTAGATTTTTCTAGGTCACGTGCTCCATTGGGTTACTATATGCTCATGTTATTGTGCTGTGCTTACTTGTTGTTCCTCTTCTTCTTCTCTGTTGGATTGATAGACAAATGCCTGCATCCTGCCACCTTGAGTTACTTCCGTGTTCTGTATCGCCTACTGATAATGATGGAGCACTCGGTTCTACAACTGGTCGAAACAGGCGTCGGCTTGTAACCAAGGACTGAGATTCTAAGTTACAGGCTCCGACTCAGTTCTAGAACGATGGTACTTACTGTGGAAAAGGGGCAGTTGTAAGACAAAATGCCCAAAGAGGTATACGTGTCAAAAAAGGTTGGGAACCACTGTGCCATAGGATCAGTGACAGCAGACCTCTATCAAGGTTTTAGCAAAAATTTATATGGTTTCAACAGCAGCCAAGAAGGTAAAATATAACAATAGTAACAGTTAATAATAACTAAGCACAGAGTTGGTATTTCTAAAAAAATATATATTAGAGAACATACTGTGTTCTATATTGTCTCATTTGTTAGATTACAAAAATCTTAGGTTCAGATCCACTGTTTAACAAGAAATGCCATCTATACCTGAAAAGATACGAATTCTGCAATCAAATAGTTTTGACAGCTTCAGATGTTCTTGTTTATGTTTTATGCCTATGTTTTTGTTTGCTTTTATAAACATATCACTCACTGCATTACTTTCATAGGCTTTTCTCACATTATGCCTAAGTGCAGAGTGAACATAAACATTACCAAATCACAGAGATGCATTGACCCTCGGGATTTTTTTTTTTTATTCAAAGGTCTGTGTCTATCCGAATAAAAGCTGTTTACTGATATCCCTACAGAGAGAGTGCAAAATGTTTTCCATGTTAATATTTGGGTACATTAAAGAAAGGGCCCTTGTTCCTTTACCTATGTAAATTGATCCTGAATCATAATGGATATATATATGAAATGCAAACTGAAAAATATAGAAATACAACTTCTTAAGGAAGAAAACTATTGTTTTTTGCTCTTATTGTATAAACTAACTAGCTCTGGACTGCTCTGGATTTCTAGAAGAAATGTCCCTAAAAGAGGAAATAAATGACATTCGATAAGAAGTATTTCAGAATGTTCTTGAGTAATATAATAATCACAAAATATGATGTAATTTCCTGGGAAGTGAAAAAGAAGTACAGTACATGGTTGCTGATTTTAAAATGCTTTTCAAATACAAAATGTGCCCAAAAAGTTTATAGGGAATTCTCTCCAACTGGTAATGTTTAAAGTCATTAACTGTTAGAGGTGTTATCAGGTGGTTGAAATTAGCATTAGTTTGGGGTGCTTTACTTTTTAAATTTGTTCAAACACGATTTTAAAAAGACAGTCTTGACACTTACATATACCAAGAAGCTGAACTAATATTACGAATATCTTGTTTTAATAGGTTTTCAGCTACACACCAACCTCACACAAATCAAAAAAAGGGGATAGGCTTAGCCCCGCCTGGAGACATCCTGCACATCAAAGTGAGGTAGTGGTGATGGGGTGCTTTTAGTCTGGCACGTATAAATCAGCTCCAGCACTGCTGAGCTGAAGAGAAGAGGAGAAGAGGGCAACGGGTGGTTGAAAGGAGGGTTAAAGGGCCAGACAGGGACACAGACATATGGGAGATGTTTGGAGGGAATGGGAGGCTGCAGCTGAAAAATAAAAAGGATTCATACGGCTTCAGGCAGGTAGATGGCATCAACACAATGGACAGATGAATAAAGGCAGTGTTAATATAAATAAGTGAGATCATGGTTTGATGGTTTTACAGGTGCAGAACATTATTTACAACATTTCAACCATTTCATGGCATTTCTATTTCCTTGTCTCTTTTTCTTTCTTACGCCAGTTCTAAGGATCCTTTGGATTCTCATTAAGTAATTGCATTCCAACAGCTAGGTATAATGATCTGGCATTTATGTGTCTCCCTTACTTTTCTTGCAGACAATCTCTTCTTTCCTCCTCTATCCTCTCTTTACCTTGAACTTTTCCAATGTTAACTTCTCTCCCTTTGCTTCCTCTCTTCTTCCCAACACCTGACCTTTTCATTCTTATCTCCAAGGATGGGCAACGAAGACCAGTTCATGAGTAACAACAGAGCAGATGTGGCAACATCACTGGAAATACATCAGCAACAAGATGAAATCTAACTCGGATTTGGGTGCAAAGAATTGGGTTTCATTTTCTTTGCTTGTGACATCTTTCTTTTGAAGGTGATGAATTCATCTCAATGCAGTTGCCTTTTCCCTAGAGCATCCACACAATCCATGTTTTCCTCATGGGAGACCAGCTAAAGATTCCTGAAGCATACGAGTGACAGATCATATTCAAAATGTGCACAAATGTGTGAGTCTTTAAGTGCAATTTTTCATCCATTCACTTGAGACCAAATTCTAAGCCATGGATCATTAGACAAAAATACTGCCGGCACACTGATTACAGAAATGAATGATGCATGCTGTTCTGCTCAATTGTATGTGTGCGTCAGTCCATTTATGTGCAATTGTGTGTGTTTAGTTGCACCAAGAGACATCATTTATGAGAGCCAGTCAGCGAGGCAATGAGTAAATGTCCATTAGTTGCCCAGTATTGGTAATGTGACACGAGGGTTACAGCAAAGGTGCACTGCGTCATCCTATTGGCTCCATAGCAAGGTCAGTTTTGTTGACTGACAGACTTTTGCAGCGTTTTGTGTTAACATTTAGCCACTTTCTAGAATGTGACTCTTTCTTTAAGAAATATAATTACTTGCATTTATCACTGACTTTTTGTGCAAGAATAATCCTTTTTAATTGGCTTCAATATACATTTTATGCCATATAGTAATATCCCAACACCAAACTTACAGGAAACTTGATGTTGCAATACTCTTGGTGGACATCAGCACATCAAATGCTTTCACACCGATGCCAGCTTACTGAATCACACATTTACTGCCTTGTGACTGCTTCCCTGTATTACTTAAAGGTGTAAAAGCAGTGGATCAATTCTATACCATATGTTACCTTGGTCATTAATCAAGATAGAGCATGAGGGTTGTTTCAAAGTGAGTTGTGCAATCACAACTAAGTAGTGACAACAGTTGTATCGCCCCCGAAAGTACTCATGCCCAAACACAAATGTTCATTTTGTCCTTCCATTTATAACATTTCAAACAGGGAAGCAGGATAAATCTTACACTAAATAATACAATAACCATATCTACATTCGCTTCTGTCTTGTAAAAAGATAAGAATGGTTCCATTAATTACAAATATTTCAAAAGTGTTGGTTAAAAACAAAGCAAACATTTATTAGAAACAAAAACATAAAAATTGGGTAGCAAATAGAGGTAATGGCAATGAATCTGCCTTTTTGAGCTAAAGGCATGGCTCCTTAATGTGCTAATGAATCAGGCAACGTATTTCACCATATACTAATACACCAAAGAACCCTGCAAATATTGTCCAAAAATATCGGGCAGCCGATGTATTGATCTATCTCTAACACAGATACTCTGTTTGCACTGCTGAGAATTCACTTATTATGGCAAGGGAAATGCTTGAAGGGGCAGGAGCCTTTGATCAACGCTCTAAGCATACAGTTAATGTTTATCTAGCCACTTGGAGCAGTCAAAGACTGTATGAGGCAGTACATTCAGTCAAGATTGGCACTTCATGACCAAATTTTATCTTACTCAAAGCAAAAGTAATGCAATATCTAAAAAGACGCATAATTGTGACTAAGAACAAACATCATCAATCACGGCATCATAGAACTGTGAGATAATCCATTAGCATAAATCAAACAGGACAAATAATATGTGTATATGCACAGTTTTCCTGCACCCACAAAACAGCTGATAGTCCCTCGCCTCCTGTTGTGGTAAAAGTTATCTATCAGATACTGCTTTATGGATAATTTTATTTTATTTTTGTTCATTCATATGAAGATTTTTTAAAACTCTTTACTTTCTGCATTTAAATGCAATAAAACTCAAATTAGATAAAAATAAAATAATATAGAGTGAGGGGTCCCACAATTCTTTCATTGTTGTCCAGGTCTGCCTGTTTTCAGTCTCAGAAAATACGTAATACTTTAAATAAGTATGTAGCCGCTATATAACATCTTCAGAAAGCAGTTCTAGGTATAAAATCTGTGGATGATTTGTTTAAAAAGTAAAAGTAAATTTGTAAATGATTGGCTTAAATCTTGACGTATTTTATGCTCTGTTATCTAGCTGCCTTAATAATACTTAAAGAAAAAAAAACCCAGTTCACAACTAAATTTCAATTTAAAAGATAACAAATACACCAATAAAATAGTATTATGTCATCTGTCTCCCCACTCAATTTATCTGTGAACAGGCTGATTTCAAGCAAGCTTTGGATCAGTTTCGTGCCACAGAGGATCAGCTGTCGATTTACTCGTCATGGACCAAATCCTGTTTCCTCTGTTAACTGCTCTCAAACACCATCCTGGCTGACCGTCTTTGAGAAATCAAGCCATCAGTTCCCGTTTTGTTTTATCTGGCACAGTGAACATCAGCCAATGATGGGAGCAGTTTTCATGGGGGAGTGGGAACTGGGATGGGGGAGGGGTTGAACAAATCAGAGCACAGACAAGGGGGTCACCCCGAGGTCACAGATGATGCCGGTGAGTCTCTTCACATGAAGTCATCAAAGCCTCATTATTCCTTTCCATCTCTGTCCGCTCAGGGCAAATTAGCCTCACCAATCAGGATTGTGTACGCGGATGTGTCGTTTGTGTTGTGTGTATTGCAGCCTAATTTGCAGCAGGGGGAATGAGTTTTCGTATGCCTGCGTGGGTACATGTAGGCACAGGTGCTAAATGAGTTTAAAGCTGTTTAAAGAAGCACTTGTGGCCGGATGCTTTCCTGGGAAAGGCCAAATCAGTATCAAACGGTTTCATTAAACGCATACTCTACAAAGCAGAACAAAGGAAAAACCTGTAATTAAATAAAAAATGTAAAAAGCCAAGATCTAGGTTGAGGGTGAAAGTATATGCGTGTCAAAATGGTTAAAAACACACAAGAGAGACAAGAGACACATTTATTTTAAAAGAATTCTATGGTCATTAATGGATTTACCGGAAGAACCACTGGGACCTAACATTCGTCACAGAGCGGCTGCCTCTACTGCAATTTGCATTTGGCTCTTTACATAATGCACACAGATTTGCGTGTCTAATTACAGTTAAAAGTGTTTCAACTGCTTGCATGTCTCCCTTGTTCCGGGGTCTGATCTAAACAGTCATTTTTTGGGCACCCAAAGAGTCTTTGTTTGTATACACGTCTCTTAAAAAATGAAGCAATATTGGTAATCCTTAAACATAAAAAGGAAAGGTAACAAACACCAAATAAGCTTACAAACTGCAAAAACAGTGCAGAGGTCATGCAGAGGTTGTCTTATAATGATTATTTTTAATATTATGCTTATGGATTCACCCTGCTGGAAGACAAAAGACCACTGATAATGATCACAGACTGTATAAAAAACTTAGAAAACTTTGATCAGAAATCTGTGGTTGACTTCAGGCATCCATCAATTCATATGATTGGCTGTTACAAGCTGGCCATGAAAACACATCAGTCTCGATTTAGCATAAAATCACCAAAAAGTTATGTAGCATCATCTCTGTACCAATTAGAATGGATAAAGTAAGTAGAACTTGCAGAGCAACTGCATCTCTGCAAATGTCTGACACAATAAACCAGGGCACTATTTTGATGGGACCTATGCTTCAATATGATGGGAATTTGATGGATTAGACAGGCCCAGATGGCAAAGTAAAACTCATCCACTTTAGGCAAACTGCAAAACAAATTGTCAAATTTTAATTTAATCATTACACAATTTCCAGCTATAGAAAGGGGGGTCTTGTTTAAGCTTGTTCAAGCTTAAATCTGAGATTTGCAGTTTTGTTCTTATTGGCAGACCCCTTTCTTTTATCAGTGGTGCAGTTTCTGCTTGATGCTATTAAAGCCAAAACACACAGGTTGCAACTTATGCTACAAGCTAGGATCTGTTTTTTTTTTCTTTTTCGTTTCTGTCTCACTGGGTGAATAGAGGATCCTTGTACAGACCAACAGACCTGTGACATTAATTATTCACAGGAAAGTATGTACTGGATATTCCCCCAGCATAAACAAGGCAGGCACCCCAGGGATAAGACACCCAGGAACAAGACTGACAATGTGGTTTACACTGTTCAGTGTAGTGGAGAGTGCACAGCCCTGTACACTGGAAAGACCAACCAACCTCTGCACAGGTGCATGGCTCAACACAGGAGGTCTAACTCCTCAAGACAGGACTCAGCTGTCCACTTACACCTGAGGACGACAACGTTCATATTCTAGCCAGGGAATACAGATGGTTTGAGAGGGGGTCAAAGAAACTATCTTTGATTATCTGGGAAAGTCATCCCTTAAGAGAGGAGCTGGTCTCAGACATAACTTGTCACCCACATACAGAGCACTTTTAGGAACCATACCCAAAAGGTTCACCTCACACACATGCCTTCGCCTGACTCAACCTTTTAAGAGGCATGTGACCAAAACCACTCTAACGAGGTAAAGACCCATCAGAGCCACCTTTTGTTTCTTTTCTACCCCTTCCCTAAATTTTGGTCACACCTACAGAATATTTATCTATGTTTTTTCCTGCATCAGTTAGAACTGAAGAAGCCTCTTGGATAAGAGATGAAACATCTAGAAAACTTCACGTCCAGTTGCCTAAACTGAACCTTCCAAGCCTAAGTCAGGCAAAAAGTAAATCTGTAGGTGCTGCTCTTACAAGCCCAAAGATCACCATTTTACTTTATTTTCTGTAAAAAAAAAAGTAATTACACTGTTAATTGTACATTGTACGGAACAAAGCAGAATCTGGTGTGTTTCAACATTTACAGCAATTTTCTTGCCATGTCAAAAGATGTATTTTTATTAAAAAAGTAAGATTGTAAAAAAATTAGACTTTCCTCAGATAACAGAAAGATTAAGAACTGAAAAATTTACATGATTTTATCCTCTTATAATTTCAATGATATTTCATTAATGTAAATATGATTTGCTATGAGGCTTGTTTATAGAATAAACTTACTTTAGAAATAACAAGCTTTATGGTGGTATTAAACATAGAATTCATCAAGCCCGATACTTGTTAAAATGTTTTTTTGTTTGTTTGATGTAGTATTTGAAGTTTACATTTGTTAATCAATTCATACTATGTTTCAATTTAGTGAATTGAGTAACATGGGACAAACTGGTTTGAATAATACAATCATGTTTTATTTTTAAATAATTACCTTTGTTGCTGTATAGAATTGGTTTAGTTATGTTGAACATTCCCAACAACAGACTGATCCACACATGAAGCACAGTGAAATATGGACTCAAAGCATTAAACTTTACATAAAAAACATTAAACTGCTTCTTCTTTTCTGTGGTTGGGTGGTGTCTGAAAGGGGTAGGGTTATGTAGGATAATGTGTATTGGACTTACCCCAATTAGCAAAGAAATGTCTGCAAAAAAAGATTTTGCATTGCAAATGTCAGAAATACCTACATGCACCGCCAGCAGAGACAGATGGAAAAAAAGGAGGCTGAGGGACAACTAAACACTAATTGGCGGATGGGTGCAAAGAGGCGCTAAGAGATTTGACAATGAGAAATGTCGTAATGCAGAATCTTCCTCTCATCTTCCTTCTCTCCCAGCCCATCACTTCCGCTAATTGGCTGACACCGTAATGTCTTCATGCATACTTGTGTGTTTGTAAGTGTGTGTGTGGAACTGGGCACAGTGATTGCCAACATCAAACCACTGTGGGCTGTGGTTCGCCAATAGTAATGATGTGATGATGCTGATTATTTTGGTGACCTACACATACAAACTGTCTTTTTTTTCCCCTCCCTTTTTACCTGTTTCTCTGACAACAGATACATCCATCTATCAATACTAAGACTTTATAAATCATTTTCGAAGCTATACTCATAGAGTACCAGCACCTGAGAGGTTAGGAAATCAGGCAAAACTTTCATAAGTGGACGAAGGCGGGAAATGCCAGCCAGGTAATAATGAACAGATGAAATGCCAATGTGTGTGTGTGTGTTAGCTAAGTGCCTCTTTGTGTGTTATGTCCACATATGTCTGGTTTTAAGATTATTAAACTTCAAAGGAAACAAGAAAGGAATAAAAGTTACTTAGATTATATAGAGACAGACACAATGATGTTAAGTAAAAAAAAAGAAAAGAATCAAAGAAGAAAATCAGTTCTTTGACTAAATAAAAGGTGAGATAACTCATTTTCTCTCCTACTGGGATTCATCTGCAGGATGTAGAATTGTGCAATGCCATCTTCACTGCTTGGCTTGTAGCCCTGAAGCGAGACATGGATTAGTGTCGAATTTGCTCTATAAACGTCCTAGTGTTGTGCTTGGAAAAGATCTTTAGTAATCTATCTTGCTGCATTAAGGCCAAACAGATCAAAGAGGCAAAACGAAAAAATTGAAAGAAGCATTTTTGTTTAAACTTTTAAAAGAAAAGTAAAATTTGAAAATGTGGCATGTATATTTGCTCCCCCTGTTTCGATCTGAGTCCTCAAATTAAATCAAACTCAACCAAATATCTAAGAAATCAGTAAGTAAACAAAACATCTGAACATACAGCTTAAAGAACCGTAGACGTACTTAGATCCAAGCATCTTTACTTTCAATGTTAGCCATTACAAGGCCATCAAAGGTAAGGTAAACCAATCAATCAGTCCCTACTAAAAAAGTTGCATTATGAAATAACCAATAGGTGAGGCCAGCAGGTACATTTTGTTTTTCTGTGTCTTCAGCCTGTCAGGTAGATCATGACTACAGAAACCAGCTTGATGAGCTTAATGCTAAAAAATCTGTGGTCCAGTCCTTTTCTCTGTGATGCCGTTTCTCATTTTCCTATAAAATTCTTGATTTGCAAATGAAATAAAACAAGAATTCATTGCGGGCAAATCCACACAATCAAACTCCAGACACAAAACATCAGCAATGCAAAAAATACAAAATCACTGATATTGCCAGGTTGTTATTCTATCACAGTTGGTGTCTGAAACATCTTATGTTATAATGCTGTTTTATTTGACCAATCAATTCCAACAAAACTAGAGCATCTCTTATTATCATAATAATATAGGTATAGCTATGTTTTGGATGTGTACTATCCTTCTCCAGAAGCATGGACAGTCTGTATGTTTAGCCCAAGCGAGCTGTCAGGCATGTTCTCTGTCCAAGCCTGCTGTATGCATCTATGCACGTCTGTGCTTGTTTTAAATTCATGAATTTTTCACGCACCGGCAAAACTTCCACAGAACAGTTCGCAACCAAAATAACTGTGCTGCTCAAACCATGTGTTGCAAAACCATTTCTTATGAGCTGTAGCATTGCATATCATCACAGTGGGCTCGCTTTACTTGCTGCTCATTTTCACTCACTAGTAAGTCTCGTTAGAGCACATCTACACTGTACCTGAGCAAAAATATATTGTCTGTATAGGCCTGCATTAAAATATTTAGAATATAAATAAAGGTTTTAAAGTTTACTCAAAATGACAAATTACCCAACGTTAGAATGTTTGTGCCCTCCTTCAGTCCTTGAGAAAGAAATTGTAAAGAATCACATAAACATATATTTTTCTAATATAACTGTGGGAATTAGTATGTTAATAGTACACATCCATATGTAATTTAAAAGTCTGATGTAATGTCTACGAACCAGTGTTTTTAGTTAATGTCCCGTGTAGGTAATAAAATATGCAGATAACCTCTTGGTATTATTTTGGTCTTGTGTTTAGTTAATTCAAGACATTTACAACCACCTTTTCTAAACACAAGTGACTACATTCATGGATATTGTTTTCTAAAATAATATTTCATGTTTATTTTTTACTTCTAACATCAATATGTGCAAAAAAGAACCTTAAAGTAAAAGTTTTGCTTTACATGTATTTCATATGTTCACATCACAGGGAAATGATTGATGTTTGATGAAAGTGTTCAATTACTTTGTTTTAAGTTACCATATGCCAATAAGACAGAGCTTGTGATAATTTCATACCCAAATGAGGCGAAAACAATGATTAAAGTTGAAGTCAGTAGGTTTAAGCCTTTAAGCCAGCTGCCCACATTTTGTATCAGCCTTTTCTTTCTTAATTTATAATTCATTTATCCTGCAATGCAATTTATTCCCATCACCTTGTTTCACAATATGACAATCCAACAGCCTGTACTTTATTATTTTTTTTTTTACTTCACCTTTTTTAGATGAAGAAAAATAAATTATCGGCAGACAAGTTACTTCTTAGTTTAATTGGGCTCTAATGTTTACCACACATTTATGGCATAGGTTAAGTAAGGAAAGCAATTCCCAAAAATAGGAAGAACATTATTAGAAGAATTGATCAAAATGAATGTGTCAAAAAATCCGTTAAAATATCTTGTCTTTTGAGTCTAATGGCTGTCAACTATTGTTATGATAGTGATGATAATTATGATAGTTGGTGCCTATTTTTTTTATGTCTCCACGACTTTTCAAGATGTGAGGCACTCTTCCCCTAGAGAAGGCCACAGCAATTGATAGCTGATTAAAATATGACAAACACAATGAGCTTCTTCCGGAGGTCTGTTTTTTTAAGTTGTCGACTGTTTTGGGTGTCTTCCTGTGGTGCCAGAGTCCTATCTGTTACAGATCAGAATTACAACTTTTACTATGACATGTTCATTTAACAGAGTCCGTCCCTCTGACGTCACATACTGAATTACAACCCCTTCCATCCCCTTTAAAAGTGACCAAGAAACAGAGATCTTTCTCTTCCACTAAACACCACTGGGGAAGGTGGACTCTGGATTGGTTCACTTGATAGCCACGGTATTGACGAAGGCTTCACTCCAGTGGGTCTGGATGCTATATGCGCCTCAGCAACACGAGAAACTCTAAAACAGTTCAATACAGGACCACAGACTTTGTAAAATTGCAACCTTTGGGTCACTTACGGAGCTTGTAGGAGAGTGTCTTCATGATCCACTCGGTTCAGACTCCTGCAGCTGCTCACTGGCAGGAAAGGCCAGCATTGACCTAGAAGGTCTAGAAAGAACCAGCTCACAGAGCAGCAGGCACCTCGGATACAGAGTTTGGCCTGGATGGAACGGGGTGCTATTCCAGTCAAGATTTAAAACTCCTCTCGATTCAAACAGAACTGGTGGTACCACAACGGTGATACTGGATTTAAGCTCAAAGTTTCTTCTTAGAAGAGCTGAATAGAGTGACTTGGTTCTACTTCCGCTTTTCTACTTCCGATTTAATAAAGTTGAAATAATAAAGACACAAGACAAAGTTTGGTGATAACTTTCTTAAAGTACACAGATTTTTACCCCCCTCACTTCTCTTCCATATTTTTTTCTTTAATATTTTTTTGCCAGTTTTTTTAAGGCAAACATTAATAGAAAAGACAACTCCCGAAGAGCCAGGTTTACATCAAAAAGTTCTTGGTTGGCAGCCTAAAAGAGCATGAGTAGGAGCACAACAGTTACAATCTGTTTACCTGGAAAAGCATGATACACTCTGAGAGGTAGCAGGTAGAATAAAGCCTGAAATGTGATTCAAGGTCCTTACTCAGAATGCCGCATCATACCCTTGACTCCACCAGAGCGGGTGTACTGCCAACATTGGACCCTTTATGACACAATAAACTGGAATCCAATCATACAGAGTTCAACTTATAACAGACAGCAAACTAGATCTATATAAAGCCTGGACACAATATGTTATAATGGAATTGATCAAGCCCCTTTTAAACAAAAAATATATATCAGAACGAAAGGACTTTTTACAGCTTCATTTGCTGTGTAGATATATTTTTAAAACTCTGACAAAAGTTTTTTTTTTCCTTGGTTAATTCTATTTAGCTACCCAGCATGTTTGAAACTCAATACAGAATAGCCTCAAGAGTCTCATTGTTTTCTGTCAAAAGGTTCTTAACACTGGGACAGCGGATTCAATAAAGGTAAAACGAACTGAACAAACCACTTTGAGGAAACTACTTGAATCAAATAGTACATTACAACACTTGAAAAGGACTGCTTATCTTTGTTGCAGTTTGTGGAATATCTTTTACAAGTGAGCACTTTTACCCTTCAAGCAGTATGAATTTGGGCTTTCATGTGTGCACTCTAGAATTATTGCTGGGCAGCTATTTATAATGTCATCATGGATTTTAGGATATTAAACTGTAAATCAATGTCAACTATCTTACTATGAGAAAAAAAAATGGTGCATTCTGATTATATCCAGATTTATATATATCACAGCAGTTGTATATATTGTAGGGTAAGAATGATTGATCAATCTTTATTGCTATGATGCTGCAAGTGGTGTAATGTATGGCCAGTAGTTTTTGGTGAAGAGGGGGTTAAAAAGTTATTACCAAACATCTTACCTGTAGGTCAAAGCACTGAGAGTTTAATGAGTTTGCGGGAATAGAGCGAAGTTCTTACTATAGAAAGGGAGCCACTAATACAGAAGAACTTCCAATTTTAAAAAATTCCTGAGATCAAAAAACCTACTTATCCCATGTTATGCCAACCATTTCTTAATTTTCTTCACTCTTCCCTCTGCATATATATTATGTAAATATATTGTTCTTGGGGTATTTACACTAAAGCTTTTCTTTTCAAATCCATTTCATGTAAAACAGGTTTTGCAAAATGTAACATTAGTTAATCCACTCAGAATCACTTTATTATTTTCAATTCAGCTAAAGCTGCATGCTTGGGACAGTTGTTCCTACATTTTTTGACAATCTCAGTCTGGGTTAGCTTTACAATTAAATGGAGGAGTGTGAGGGTAGGGGTCATGGGTGTATTTTGTTGTCACACTATTTATTGTGTGACTAAGCTGTCAGCTGCCTGACGTGTTCCTGCTTTGATTCATACCGCTACTTGGTTCAGAACTGCACTGTTGAAAAGCACATCTTGACAGGGGAGATCAGACTGACATAACCAGTCAATTGGCTTCACTGATGCAGAATCAGAATCAATCAGCTTCACAGCATTGTAGCGTTAGCTTAGCATGTAGCACTGCTCAGCATTTTGTTTTGTTTTTTTCTTACCTCATAAAAAACTTTCTCTAAACAAAGAATTTTGCATTCTACCTTCTTAACAGAGAGAATCACACGTGTTACGATTTGTTAGGATTCACAACTTCCTGGGTAAGAACTACAAGTCAGGACAACAACAGTCCACCCCTCCCTCTGACATCCTGAACCCTCCCTCACAGCAGACTTAACATACACAGAGGAAAGACTTTTTCTCCCTCTTCAAGCTGGACCTCAGGTCTTGAAAGGAGGAGAAATAAATAAATAAATACACATTTCTGTAGACTTTTTTTCCTTCATATCAGCTATACCTTTATTAAATAGTTTTCTCTAAATTTGGTGTTGTCAATTAGTTAAGTAGAAAAGCACCATTTAATGAAGGTGCATGATTATTTTAAACTACAAAAAGCAAAAATCCCTTAAGTCAAATTTAAGATGATTCTATTTTCAAACTGATCTTCTTCCACCGACCTTGGCTTGGTATTTAAAAACCAAGTCTAGCTCCAAACTGGAAAAATAAATAAAAGTACAAGGCCTTTCAAAGATCTTTTTATCAAGATCAACATGGAAGAGCAAATTACTCTTTATTACTACAGATATCTGAGAAAGATATCTATTTTACATTTAGGAACAGTTACTTGAAAATATTAAATGAGCTTCATGAAAAACAATGATACGTGGAAACAAAACATAAGCAAATAGATACAATTTGATACTACAGACGTTTGTAGCTTTTCTTTCACAGCATAACAATTATTTATTCAACATAACTCAATGGACTGAAGAGATAAGGATCACCAGATAAAATGATTTTGTACAAGGATAAGGTCGTCAGAAGTGATATAACGTTGACAGTGACACTCAGTTAAAAGAAAATTGCAAGATTTTCAGGAAGAATCCAGGAATCCCAAAGACTTAAGGCAGCCATGAACTGGAAACTAGGAATATCTGTGCCACCCTCCACACTGATGCCATTTTCATCTCTCTTCATAATAAGAAAGCATTAACCAAGAAAAAAAACTGAAAAAGGCTCCTTCTACCAAATCAAAACTTTCAACTGAAATCTTTGGTGGCTCTTACAGATGAGATAAGGGCCTAAAGAAAGGTTATACTGAAAAAAGACATTATGGGAGCTATAAGCATGATAAGGCTTCTGAACCTAACAATATAATACCAAGTGTGTAGCATGGTAATCAATTTCACCCCAAGCAGTAACTTGGAGAAAACTTTAAATTCTTTATCTCCTCTATTCATTGTCTAGAAGCAGGGGTGAACTGACCATCTGTACATTCTAGACAACAACAGAACAGTCGATGCTCCAGAACAGCCAGCAGCCGCCACCCTGTCAACACCAGCTTAATTTTTTCTCCCAATCTACCGTTTCATACTCCAGTCCACTAGGTGGCATTAAGAGAATAAAGCCCAACATGCCATAGACTAATTTTTTCAAATAATTTTAGAAGATAGTGAAGAACAGAGTATTGAGGCAGGCAGGAACTCATGGGAGCCAGAGTTGTGAAGTTTCAGCATGGCAGGGCCACCTGATAATACAGGACAGAGCTGAGCTGGATGTTCTACAGACAGACGCAGGGCAAGTAAGTATTAAACTTGAAAGAGGAATAAATTTGAGATTTAGAAAAGGATAAGCCATTTTATGATTCATCATAGCTCATAGTATGTGTTATGTGTTTTAGATTCCTGATTTGCAGGGATGGGATCTCCAAATCGTTATTGAATTCAAGAAAAAGTAAAAATGCCCTTGACACAACATTCAGTCAACATGGAAGGCCTTAATAACTTCCCAGATACAGATTATTGAAGGCTGGTCAAGAGAAATTACAGAGTTGTTAGTCTCAGTCTGTCGCCGCTAGAAGGTTAAAACTACAGCAAAAGTGGGTTTCCAAACAGAAAAACTCCAAACACATATTTGGACTGGCTTTGGGATAGATAAGGCAAATTACAATGAAATTAAATATTCTCTACTGTTGTTAACATTTAACTTTACCCTGGTCAGAGCAGTCTGCTTTGGGGTGACAGGCCTTTGCAATCATGCCTCGGCATGTCAGCAGTTATTTATATATATATTTCTAATGTCCTTCATTTGAACACTATTTTCCTTACAGTGGAATGGCCCATGTTAAACCCCTAACCAAACTCAGTAGCTTCTGCAATCTTCTACCATGGGGCTCACTCTCACTTTAATGGTCAGCACATAGTAGACTAAATCTATGAGGTTAAACAAAAAAAAGTGAAAGAAATAACACATCTTACTGATTAGCTTTAAAAAGTATAACAAATACTAAAGAAATAATGAATAATTAAATACTACTATCATGTTTGTAGAAATTGGAGTAAAAAGAATGATTGAAACATCAATCAACATGTTTATAACTTACTAAAATACTGATTTATTTACTCAATCCACATCCATAATTCTACATAACCTGAGGATTTCTGTAACCTTATATCCATAAAATGATGAAATATTACAAAAATATGATGGAATGATACATAGCACCAAATAAACAATACAACTTAAAGATTGTGACTTTGAAAAATGCTGCATGTTTAATTTCAGGGACAGGACCTTTGTGTTCCTGTCCCTCTTCTTCCTCTTTTGTTTTTATGGTGGCTGTCCATCATCTCTTAAGTGCTTTACTGTCACTCTTTCTCCTTCACCTTTGTCAGCCTTTTAAATAGGAGGGTCACTTTGATTTGTTTTTGGAACATTTAGCTTTTTAATTGTTTTTTTGTTGGTTTTTATTTTTTACTGGGGCTTTACAGCACTTGTTTACCAGGGCACACAGGGAAATTTCCAAACTTATCACTCAAATTCTTCCTTTTTCTTTAGCAGTGATTGCAGTTGCATGTTGTATACTAAATTATCCTCAGAGAAAAAACTAAAAACACTTATCGCAGCATAGTAAGCACAAATTTAATGAGGCATACGCGAAAATAATGTTGTTGTTTTTTTTTAACCACAGCTTTAGTTTTACCAGATGTATAACTGAATTCCTCACATTAAAATGAAAGTCCTACTTCACATCCCACTAAGATGATGAGTGTAACATCGGCATTCAGTTATTTAAAAGTGACATGCACCATGCATGGGTGGTCACAGACATTAAGCCGGACGACATGCTCGCAGTCTCTAATTAGCACCAATACGTAGTTGTAAAGGGCAAAATTGTCTGCTGGCTTTAGTAAATGTTTCTAAAACCTGTGGTGGTGCATGAATGCTGCTGGCTAGTTGGTAATCGAATGGTTATTCACACTTTGTCATCATGTCATATTGTCGGTGAGTCATCTGTTAGTGGCAAAATCAAATGTGTTGGATGCAAACATAACAAAACCAGAATAGGTAAAAGTTAGGCCAAGCTTTTATTTGCACAGCTATATACTTCCCCACACTTTTTCTCCATCATACTGTCTCCTTCTGGTTTAGGTGGCACGTGTTTAAAGCATAACTCAAACCCATGAAGTCCATGTGCTTGCGGTGAAGTCTGAGAGAGAGATCAAAATGTTAGGATGAGACGATCGATGTCAATTGTTTCTGGAGTGGCTGCCGCCATGTAAAGAGGGAATGGTGGGGTATGTAATAGAGATGGAGAGGCAGTTAAGCGGCACATGTGCACAGGGTGACGCAGGCGGTGCCAGACTGAGTTAGAGAAAATAGACTGCGCAGCAGTGTGACACTGATGGGTTTTCAAAGGGAGAAGAAGCAAGTGGATTGATTTTTGGATGAGCTTCTGGGCAGACTGCAGGCTAATGCTGTGAGATATTACCATATTTTTAAATGATGATCGTTTTGTAATGCGAGCAGCATTGGTTGAGAGGAACCTATTTATTTTGAGTCTCTTCAGCCCACACACTCACACACACCCACCCACCCCAACACACACACACCCATCCATCAAGATGTTGGTAAAGTGAATACAGTAAATAAACGAAAATGCTGTGATGGGTTTGAAGCTTAGTGAACCATGAGACCCTCACTCTCCACCTGATGTAAGAACAGAAGGCAATGTTACCAAGCCACACACAGCTATCATTCACTTTTTATTAAGCTGAGAACCATAAAAATGTTTCTGTCTGTGGGTTTGTCCAGAGTATGCTTAAATGAAAGGTGAAACTGAGGAAAGGGCCGTCCAAGATAGATCAGGTCATCATCTAACACACCAAAGACATCCAGGGCACTAAACCAACAGGGGATCCCCAGAACTGTTACACATGTTTGTTTTACAAATGAAATATACCAGTTTGGGATACATTAAGAAACTGGATAGGCATACAGTTTAGCTTGCTGGTCCTGAGGCCAGTTTAAAATGTAAGCTGAAATAATTTTTGCCCTTGGCTTATTAGTAAAATATTGTTGAACAACAGTTGGTCTTTGAAAGTTGCAGTATAACCTTGTCTTTGCTCTTGATATAAATAACTCATGATTGCTCATGGCAAAAAGGCCAGAAAGAAATATTTTCAGGGCTGTTGTTTAGAAATCTGAATCATTTAGAATATCTATCAGCTGCTCAAAATGTTACAAATGTTGTATTTGTAACTGTATGGCCTATAATAACTAGTGGTATCCCATTACAACTTTTTCATTTACAATACGATACTGATATTGTAGCTTTGAGAATCAGCTGATACCAATAATCATCCAATCCGATATTAGTACAAATCATACCAGCTTATATTACTTATTTTATACTGTAGAATGTTAGAGAAAATTTGATCAAGTAATCCAATCAAAAGTCAACAAAAAATGGTATCAAAACAAATTACCCAAAATTAACCAATGAGTTACAGAAACCTTTAAGAGAAGCAGAGTTTTTCTATCAGCATGACGATATCGTAGATTTCAGATGCTGGCCAATAAAATTAGTTTTATGGCTAATATTGGACCAATATCCAGTATTTATATTGGATCAGGGCAGCTCTAATAATAGCTGGCATTCCGGATGCCAGCCCAAATCAAATTCTGCTCAGGGCCCCATATATCCTTGGACCTGCTCTGTTGAGTCTCGAAGTGCTTTGCAAGATCTGAGTTTGTATTTCCAATACAAATCCTCCAGTAAACAATTAGTTTTAAGGTTGTTGCAGATCTGTATAACCAAAAATGAAAACATCTGGTGGGCTCAGCAAATAGTAAAAGAAAGTGAGTGGTTGATGCACATCATGAGATGATGGATGTCGTATGTCAGCTGTTTTTTTTGTCTATGAATGCTGCAGCACAGTGATGGTGATGCCTGTCAAAACTCCTCCAGTATTCTCTTTACTCTCTACCCTTCTGAAGCACTGAGGGAAAAGGAAGGGCAGATGTGTAGTTAGTATCTCAAGTTGTCTCTCCCCCAGCTCTCTCTCTCTCTCTCTGTCTCCTTCCTTGTAGTCATTTCTGTGAGTATGGAGGGCCTCGGGCAAAACGCTGAAACCATCTGCTCTCTCCTAAGTCTGTCTCCATCAGACTTTAACTTCCAATTTCTCCACTATTTCTTATTTTTCTCTTTTATACACATCAAACACTCACCAAGTTATTTAATTCCCTCTCATTTTTACTCCACTTACAATCATCTCTACCAGATTTTATTGTCAAAGTACACTTGCATGTTTTTAGCATAACCGCAAAAATAGGCTATGTTGACTTTACCGACAATAAAAGCAAACATAAAATGCAATGTTCCGTGTTATTGGAATTTACTAAATTGTCAAAAGTTTCTTGAACAGCTACCTTTGATGAAGAAGCATAGGGACCTTGGGAAGCTGTATAATTCCTACCTATCATGTGCCTAAATCCCTTCCCTGTCTTTGCTTCCAGAACATCTGTTTACAGCAGAAGGAAAAATGTGTGGCAGGTGTAACAGCATCAAACTCCTATCAGTCGTTATTTGAATGACAGCGTACAAGATACAACATGGCTTTAAACATTATTGTGTCAACTTTAACCCTGAAGAGAACAGTTGGTAAAGTTTTAATGCTAACCCCCCTGACAAACGTTTTGGCAGTTAACAGCTGTCATCAGGCGTTCTTCAGCTTGATCCCTCACAGCTTAGTGCCTTGTCTATACACCTACTGTGACTAATTCAGGTCTTTTTAACAGACCATCTGTAAGCAGAGGTCAGTGCAGGTTCACAACAAAGGTTTTTCATTTTAAACTGGAGTTCTTACAACAGTTTCCATCTAATACAGATTAGTAGTGGTAAAATTATAATATCTACATTTTTTTTTCCAACACAATGATTATTACAATGTCATAATGTTTTTCCTCTATATCAACACAGTTATTAATTAAAGCAGAATGGAGAGTTTAGGCTAAAGAACATTTTAGACAAAAAAAAAGGAATCTAGTGAAATTTTGCCAACTTGTATAAAGTATACTTAAAACCTTCTGTACAAGTTGATGAAGAGTGATTGCAACCTATGTAATTTTCTTCTGCATTGCTGACAAAAACATTTTCCAAATACCTTACTTGGACATAATGTCCTACTGCAGTCAATGGCAGCAATCAATGGCAATGCCACATAAACTAACTCAACACATATTGGCTTAGAGGTGTTACAATAATCCAGGACAGACAATTTATACAGCACGGCTAATGCTTCCTGTTCTACAAGGAAGGATATCAGCTGCCAACAAACCTGCATTCCATGGTTCAGAGATGGTCAAAACCATACAGTAAAGGAGAAACCTTAAAGTTGCAGGTGATATGATTGTTTAATTTTGCTCTCTGTACCACCCATACGTACAACTGTGTGACTACATAGCTGACTGATAGCCTATCGCTGGAGATTGGTAGCATCCTATATATGACCCTACAAGAATAAGGACATACAGATAATAGAGGGACACATTTTATCAAGTAGAAAAACATATACATAAAAATGCAGCTAATTTATAAAGGTTTATTCTAAGTTAGGATTAAACTAACAGTTCTCCTCCTAGCCTCCGTCATCAAGCACACCCTGACCGGTTACCTCTCTCGAAGCTTACCAAGCAGCATCTTATTGCTAACATTTTATCAAATGTTATATTATTCTCAATTTGACTTGTCCCACGAAACTAAAGCAATTCATACCAACTTAACATTTTCCATGGGAAATTCTTACAGTCAAAAAGTAGCAATAGAGCCCAGATGAACAGACACAAAGCTCACTATGGCTGAACACAGTTTATTGTTCCTGCTTTGACTCTCTTCTTTGTGTTTTGTGTCCTTAACAAATCCTATAATGGCCATACACATTTTCAAAGAGTGCTATGGTAATAAATTCATGACAAAAACTATTGCCTGCTGGACTAGAAACAGTATCACAGGCTGCTGTCCAAGACAAGGAAGTATTTTTGCAGTTAATAAAATATTCTGTTTATGATCATTCCATGTTATGCCTCCAAAGCCAACTGCATGAATGAAAGAGCAACAAATAGCTCTTCCGGGTTTCAATATGATTTTTACTGGGTACAGATCAAAATATAAGAAAAATACATTTTCTCTATTGCCTCTTTTTCAAATCATATATTGAGCTTGTTACAAATGGGAGAATAGCAAAGCAAATCATTAGATCATCCTACAAGTATTCATTCTAACTAAATAAAAGTAACTAATGGAATGTTTATATCTTATACTTTTTTTTAGACTACAGTTAAGCATTTCTAATCTCTGTAGGGGTTACCATTTGTCTTTTTTTAACGTCTTAGCACTTTGTGTTGCACCGTATAAAAAAGAAGCCTGTAAAAAACATTTCATTTATTGCTTTCTATCTGGACATGGATTAAAGAATATACAGAGAAGTGTAGGAGAGGGATAATGGCCACTACTATTACATCAGTTTCTTTTAGGCTACATCTGTCTGTTTTCATCTTCCGTCTGTCTTCACAAAAAACAAGGTGCTAGATAAGCAATAAACTTAAGGTTTAGTAGAGCAGCAACAGATGGACAATAAAAATGATAACAACATAGAAACAGTCAAAGCACATACTTTTAACCACTCTGGCATTCTGCTATTTTTTTCTATGTTGTCCAGTGTATTCTTCTCTCCAGGTGATCTCTTAAAAATGTAATTTAGGTCAACTGTGAGGTTCAAATTGTGCCAAAAGTGCACAGACGTAACAAATACTCATACAAGCAGCTTCATTAAAAACACATGCATCTAAACTACTCCCCATATTCTTTCTGTAGATTCTAAATACTGTAGATTCTCTGCTGTTCGTTTTTGGATGTGTTTCTTTGTGCTTCTGTCAATTTTTATCACTTTGAGAATGGAAAGAAGCTATGAAAGTAAACTGCCTGATGGGCTACTTCTGGGACCCCCCATACAGTGGATGGTTTGCACTTTTTTTTTTACTTTGCTCTTCACTTCTCTCTCTAGTTTTGCTGCAATCTGCTCCCTATGTGAGCAAACAGGCCTGAACAATCCTCAGAAGACACAATTGTGAGTAGAATTATGCAAACTCAATATAGACAAAAAAACAAGCAAGAATAAAAAAGTGCATTGTGTACTGGATTAACAAAACCAAGGAGAAATGAAATTACTTTCGCAGAGTCCAAATTGTAGCATGGGAGCCTTAGCGGATACTGGTAATAAAATGTTCTCTTAGTCAATGGAGTCTATGACAGCACGTGTGAGTGTGTGCAGTTTGCTGCGGTGTGGGAGGTCTGATTTGTAGCTGTAATATCCACAGCCGAGGCCTTGGAATGAGGTCTTTCCTTCAGGGAGCTCGCCTACCCTTTTGTTGCCTGTGCAGAAGTGCCTGTGCAGATACAAATGTACAGAGAGACATCAACAAAACTACATCTGTTTTCATTTGCAGAGAATTCTGATTGTATTATTTAATTGCTTACACCTAACCTTGGTAATTCTCTCAACATTGTGTGTAACTCTACCTTAAGGAATTATTCATGAAGGCTTTCAAAGTGATTACATTTGGCCATTTTTTCAACTTTGGTTCACTTTAAATTCTAATTATCTCTGGTGAAAAGGCAGGCAGAGCTTGAGTGGGTAGAATCTACATACCCTGCTGTCCTTTCAGTCTTCTCATAATGTGTAGACAGTGAATGAATGGTAACTATATGTCACCCCGATATACAGCTAAACTTCGAAAAGACTTGTTATTCATACCTTGCATAAAGTCTTCACTGTTAACAATATATCTGATGTATAGCCTAGGGATGGACTAATATGATAATCTATGCCGATATCGATATCCAATATAGATATTATATTTATAGGCAATAACCAATAACAACCTATATCATCTGTTAAATTATATGGGTTACTGTTTGGACACCATGAAAAATCAACAACTGTGCTGATATGAATATCTGCATATTGATGATTGTAGATTTCAGAAGAAACTGAAACAAGTTGAATCTATCCATCCGTCCATCTTCTCCCGCTTCATCTGTCAGGGTCTCGGTTGGGCCGGTGCCTATCTCCGGCAGACTATGGGCGTAAGGCGGGGTACATCCAGGACAGGACGCCAGTCTGTCGCAGAGCAACACATTGACACACAAGGACACACAACCATGTGGACACACACTCATACCTAAGGACAATTGAGAGTTGCCAATTAACCTAACAGTCATGGTTTGGAATGTGGGAAGAAGCCGGAGTACCCGAAGAGAACCCACGCATGCATGGGGAGAACATGCAAACTCCATGCAGAAAGACCCCAAGCAGGGACAAAACCCAAAATGTTCTTGCTGCAAGGCAACAGAGCTACCCACCGTGCAGCTGAACACGTTCAATCATGTTCAGTTAAATGTGTAAATAAACATTGGTTGTTTATATCAGCTGATTTTTTTAAAAATTCCAAATTTCAAATGTGTCCATTTCACATTAAGATTCCCGGCATGTTTGTTGTATATGGACACATACATGCCATTTTTTTTGCACTTTCCAACAAGGACAGCATAAGGAAAATTCTTTTGCAGTTTGGTTGTGAAGACACAGATTGATATCAAGAAGCATAGCTGTTGAAAAAGGAACCATCCACTCAGCATTAGTTGTTGGTTAAAGTTATGTAACAAAAAGGCTTTATTTATTTATTGCATCATGAAACTTTTACATAAATCTATGAATATCCCCAAGATGCATCAGACAAAACGTAAAATGTGGACATATCCAGGAAAAGCAAGAAGTTTGGTCACCTCTATTAAGCTTGGTGCTATTTTTGAGGGGTCCAGTCACGTACTAACGACAAATGTCTGCGTTAATAGTGCACTCTGGTTGCATATAAAGGCTTTTTTTTTATTTAATTTAACTTTTTTACAGAGGCTTTAAGATTAATTCTTTCTACCCCGTTCCTCTTTTTATATAACATATGTGGGTTTTATTCTTTGTTTTTAGTAAACTTAAGCCTTTTCAGGATTTACCATAGCAAGACTGGAGGTAAGATCTTGCAGATGCTTGCAATGTGTAAACAAGGAAGTAATTTGGCCAGCAGAGATGAGAAAACAAAGAGGAAAAGTCTAAAATCAAGTGTGAAAATATGTAGAAACTATAAAATGCCAAAATAAATAAAATAGGAGCAGGGCTTTAAAAAACAGTATAAATGTTGGTATTCACTAAATTGAGACTTCAAGTTGCCGAAGCTGGCAAGTAGATGGATGCATCAGTAAGTATCGCAAGCAGAAGAAGACTTCAACGTCGTACAATAATCGCTATGGCTGCTAAGCAAGTCTTAATATTACTTTAACACTTAAAAAAGACTACGTCTACTACATTGACAAAGTCTAAGTCGATTATCAAGACAAACACACGGGGTACCATTTTTGTTTTAACATGATCATATGTTTTTTGTTGATGTTTTTTTTTCTTTATAGTCATAGTATGTGGCTGGGTCCCTTTAATCTATGGTAGAAACTATCTTAGACCAACAGTAGGCTATAAATATTATACACAGTTAGCTTTTTATGAGGTAAATAAAAATGTAAAGCTAGTAAAGCTCAATGCAAATGGAAATAAAACTATGAATAGGTCTGGTAACCTTGAAGTTACTGAAAAGCCCTGCATTATATGTTTAGCTGTATGTCACGACTCACTTGTTCAATTACTACAAGTATTCACAGACATGCATAATTCTAAGAATAAGTATGAGCAGTAGGAACTTGATGGCCTGCTCTAAGCCAAGCTACTTAAACTTGCTTACTAAAACTTTGCCAGCTGGAAAAGCTTTTATTGGTAAGTGAAACAGTGAGCAACCCTCAAGACTGAAGGACAGAAATCTGTTAATGGCGCTGTATAGAGAAAGTAGGTCTATAAAGAAGCTCAGGGGATGTTTTTTTGTAACTAACAAGTACTAGCTTCAGTAGCTACAGCAATTACATACTTCAGCAACAAGCCCTGAAAGTATCCACTGTCACTAAATCCAGTAGCATGCAATCAAACATTTCATGATGACAAAACTGGCAATTTTATACCAATGTACACTCCAAGTGAATCTTTCCTTTCCTTCTTTTATTGCTTCCTCTTAAACTGTTAGCTTAGATGGTGTTCATTTTGTTTCATGAGCACCAAACGGCTATTTATTAGATTATCAAAAGAAAGCTTTAAATCTAACACAACAGACTTTAAAGCCATCTTTCTCACTCTTGCTCACAACACTGAACACTGGAATCACGAGCGAAGCTGACAATCCGGCTGAAGCACATCTACGGCTCTTACACCTTTTAAATCAGAGAGCAAGAGCTCAGAAGGTGATGATGCACTTTCTCTCTGCAGTTGTCCACACTTCTGTCACACCTTGTTACTCCACAGACACATTTGCCAATTAAACATCTAAACCCTGACACTCAAACTGCCTGCTTTTAGGACCATCTTATCTTTCAATGAAACTGAAACAGCCCTCATTTTAGTGTGGGAGGTTTCGTGGCTAAATTGGACCAGCTTGGTGGCCAATCTTCATTAATCACACATTGAACCAATAAGAGCAGAGTGTGAAGGTCCAATTAGCAGGGTAAGAGCACCGTTTTGCCCAAAATATTGCAATGCACACAACATTATGGGTGACATACCAGAGTTCAAAAGAGGACAAATTGTTGGTGCACGTCTT
>JAUZNJ010046517.1:1841-31997 GCA_034780135.1 Jordanella pulchra | reverse complement strand
AAAATGTCTGTGAGGACACCAGCCAGCTGACCTGCACACTCCTTGAGCACCCGCCCAGGTATGTTGTCGGGACCTGGGGCCTTCCGCGGGTTGACCCTTTAATAGGTCATTTAGAATTTAGGTTAAAATCAATAAAGGATCATCAGTCAAATGATTATAACTATAACCTGCTTAATGCAAGGGCTTAGCCTTTTACTCAAAGTGGGCGCCAGAATCTGCTGTTAAGATCCAGGTGCCTTTCACCAATTTAGTAATGTAGACTATACTCTGTTAAATCAACTTTTAACCAAAAAGGATGAATCTGAGAGATAATCCGTTCACTGTATAGAATGACCAGAAACGACCATAGATTAAAACAATGGTACCTTTATGAACTAACAATCACTAAAAAGGCTAACAGTACTAATTATTAGCACAAATAAATAAAACAAATTAAAAAAGGGAAAAGGGGTTATGAGAGTCCGTTCCGAGAGTCTGAGGGGAAGGTTCAAACTTTAAAGCTTAATGTATTCAAAGTGTCCATTAAAATTAGTGGCGGGTAAATGTGAATACACCCTGACACCCTGAGATATTAAAAACAATTAGGTTTCATTCGGTTTTACAGTGAAAAATGACTCAAATGCTTTAACTGTAATAAAGCTGGAAGGTAATGGGTTAGCTTAACTGGTCCCAGCTGTTTCGGTTCGGTCGGTTCTGAATGGAACAAAGGAAGTCTTAAGCTCAGAACACGAGGTAGCTTGAAGCTAACGATGCTAGCCAGCCCACTGTAGCATTCAGTTGCTCACTTTTGTTTTGACACCATCAAAGGTGAAAACAGAAAGCTTATTTCAGGTAAAACACAAAAACAAGCAAAAACATCAATTCTACATTATTTTCCAACAAAAGCAGAGCAATTATCCAGCATCAGAAGGAAAGAGGGAGAGGAGGAATTTTACTGTTGGCTGGTGTGGGAAGGAAGGGCCCTTTGGTTCGGTTCTGTGCAGCTCAGAGTCTTCTGTCCAGTCAGTTCATCCACAGGCAACTCTGGAAGAAAATGGGATTAATTTGATGCAGTGATAAAGGCAACTGCGCTTAATTTTCATAATTTATGGCCTTGAAAATTAAATCAGGGTGCCCCCCCCCCGTTGCTGCGGCAGTCAGCCGTTAGCTGTGGCTCCTAGGCGGCGTGAGGTAGGGGGGCATGCGTCGTCATCAGGCAGGCAACAGAAATGGTTCACAGTCCGGCGTGAGGGACGGCAGTCTGGCTCTTCATAGTTCGGCTTTGCAGCTTTTCGCAGCTCCTATTGAAACCAGAAAATGGCCCGGCTTTTCTGGTGGCTATGAAGCTTCAGCTTAGAATCAGTTTGCCTCGCCTTACACAGCCATTGGCTGCTGGCAAAAGAGAAAGTTAAAACTGGAAGCAGTTCCCTATATGACCTCTGTTGTAGGATGTGACATAAGAAGGGATTCGCCATTATTGCATTCCCGTCATGTGATGTCAACATGTGCGTCTGTTCATGTATGGTTGATCCCAAACGTTTATATATAAAGACAAAGGTACGTTTTCGTAGTTGTAGATTTGATCAGTCAATGCAGTTTTTCCAATTAACTTTATTATATAGGCCCAGTTCACATCATCTGAACCAGTCTTCATACCAAAAGGGATTAAAAAGTGCAAATGCAGTTAGTATGTGTAGAGGAATGAAAGGGATACACAGTTAAAAAAGCTTTGATTAGGATGGTGAGGGGAGATAGTGTGGGAGTAGCTCACCAGAAGTCCACCATCATCTTTGGCTCCAAACTCCAGGGGGTTTTTGTACCGCATCAGTGAAACATCCTAACTGTGTCCAGACTATTTGCCATCCTGGATCAGACCAACAACTGTGGTATCACCAGAAAATTTCAGGAGGTTTAAAGGCAGATGTGGTGAGTGGGGTTTGTGTGCAGAGAGAATGAGTGGGGAGCAAACATATCCCTGGAGGGGCTCTGCTGCTGCTGGTTCTTGGTCCGGAGAAGATGCTACTCATATATTTTCAGCTTAAATAAAATGCCTTCACATTCCTAGTTACCACAGTGTAAAAGTTGCTGCTAGGTGCAGTTTTGTTTTTAAATAATAGATGGAATTGAACCCACATCCATCTGAGTGGAGGGCTAACACTCCACCCCCAACAACCTGTTCATGAATCTAAAAGCTGGGCTGGTTATCATACAGTCTAATAACCTTGTGTAGAGGACACACCGGTCCCCAGTGACACCAGTGGTAGTGCCCCCAGGCTGTAGTTGACGAGGAAGTGGAATTTTGCTTCACACCATTGGGATTTCCACCCCATGTAGGGCTTTTGATCCCACTGCTTCAGTTGGGGTTGTTTATTTCTGTTCCAGGTCTGCAATAGAAGCGATGATTTAACCCTCCAGGCTAATTCTTGACAATGATTAATTGAGTCCTATGTCTTCCCGTTGTCTGTGTAGGTGTTTGTTCGAAGTATTCAGGGAGAACTTCCTTCAAATCATTGTGTGTTGATAAATAATGAGTACGGATGAATATGTAATGAGCAGGGAACAACACCTGCCTTAAATTAGCATGCATTACGTAGCCTCAACATGGCCGGCTTTTTAATAGGTCTCTACTGTTTCAGAGGTCCTTCATTAAACATCCCTGATTATATATTTAAATCTTTTAAAACGTTAATGCAGAGATTTTTTTAGGTCTATTTCAAGCAACATTTAATCAGAAATACCGGAAATTCTTAAATATTCCGAATGACAAGGAGACAGGTCAATCCATCAAACAAACTTTAGTGAGCAGGAAAGTTTTAAAGGAATCAAACAGTTCCTTAAACTGTGCTGCAAATGTTACAAGCTGAGTGAACACTGGTCTTTTCTTCTCTGACAACAAAAAGCTTTGAAGTCCAAACAGCTCCCTCGTTCAACAATGCCTCATGGAATGACCCATCAAGCTGAATAATAAATACTTCTTGTTTGTCAGATGCTAAGAAATCTTTAAGAAATTATCATAAACCTAAATGATAGTCTTCAAATTACATGTGACTTCTTTTCATTACAACCTAAAACCTTATTTAAATTTGCTGCTAGCTAATCTGGAGTTATTAGTTTTAAATGCACATTTAAAAAAAAAAAATTCAATAATACTGTGGTACTAGGAATGATTTTCCTAGAAGATCCTTATTTTCTGGTTCATGAACTGGTTTCTTTGATTTAAAGGAACTATATTGTTTATTTATTTTTTCTTAATCTTTTTTTCTGTTGCAGTTTTATTTTTGAATGTTAATTCAGTTCTCTACTAGCAGCAGCCAAACAAACACCAGCCTCTTCAGCCAACGTTACACTCTTCCTCCACCAGGTCCCCCTCATCTTCATCACCTCTTATAATTGTTTACATTTTTATCAATTCTAAAATCCTTTGATTTTAAATAAGAACATTTTACAGTTATTCATTGCTCTTTTGGCTGGACATAGCTGTAGCTACAGGACCTCCATTCGTCATTTACCCAGAACATATTGAGGTGCAAAAAACATGACAACATCTGTGTGACTATATTTTTTTATTTCTAAAACTAAATAACTAAATAACTTACTAAATAGCTTACATTATTTGTTACATCAGAAATAAATATTTCTCAAATAAAGTCTATTGTTACTATGAATCTTGGATCCCTTAAAACATTTTGTTATAATTTATATTTTTGTTCAATACTGGTTCTTTGTTGAGCTATTCTTTTTGTTAAACTGTGTTTTTAATAAATGAACTTCTTTAATAATAACAAAATGCATTATTATTAGTAGTGTTAGAAAGATGAGGATAAGTGAGTCTCTGAAGCACCTTTTAATGCCGCCATGAGTTGTAGATTGCCTACAACTATTTTTATTTGTGAAAAAAGTCTTTTTATGTCAGGAAACATTAAATGCAGCGGCTGAGAGGTGCGAACGCAATACTGCAAATGCATAAACATACAGATTATGTTAGTGGTGAAATTAGCCCAACACACAAAAAAACATGCAAAGGAAGAATCCTACATAACATTTGAATTACATGTTTATTGGTGTTTATTAACTATTTAAACTG
This sequence comes from Jordanella pulchra, assembly GCA_034780135.1. NCBI lineage: Eukaryota > Metazoa > Chordata > Actinopteri > Cyprinodontiformes > Cyprinodontidae > Jordanella > Jordanella pulchra. The sequence goes on along the minus strand of JAUZNJ010046517.1, from coordinate 27,934 downwards.
ACTGTTAGTGTTTGGAAATCTCAATGTAACGACCGTTACGTGCTAATTTAATGTTAAGTGCTAAGTGCTTCAGAGAAGGAAACTGGATTTATTGTTTTGTTACGTGAGGACATGTCGCCTCTCAACTGAAAGGCATCTTCAGTTCTGAACACAAAGTACTTCACATTAGTGGGAAACTCAAGCATTTTCAGTTTTAATTTTGAAAGCAAGTCTGCTTAAGTTACTTTCTGTTTAATCAAAATGTTTGGAAAAAACATGTTTTTACAGAGCAATCTAGGAACGGCTTATTAAAAACCAAAAGAACATCATCGTTTTTTATTTCTCTGTTTTATATGAATATTTGTTGTCCTTGGATGAAAACAGTTTGATTAATTTGGTTCAATATTATAATCAAGTCTCTTGTTAGAACCTTCCAGAGGTCTCTAGTTAATTATTGTTTTTTTGTATTTTTTTTTGTTTGTTTGTTTGTTTTGTTTTCCTGGATGTAAATCAGCATAAATGATAAATCAATATTTCTTTGTCTGATACAGGAGAAAATAAATATGCAGATTTCATTAAAGTTGCTGATCGTGTTCATCCGAACCACCATCGCTGTCTGGATACGACATGTCTCAAGTGGGAGAGCTTAGAAATGAGTTTGTTTAATAATAGTGGGACATTTTACTTTCAGTAGAAAACCACAACTTATAAAGGGTGGAGCAGATGCCCCATTTACAGAGGCTGTTCACTGAAATTCAACCATCTGCGCTTTGATTCCTGACATGGGACCTTGGTTGCAGGTCTTCCCCTCCTTCTTCTCTTTGTCCATTTCCTGTTTGATTGCAGTGAATAGAAACACTGGTGCCGCAACAGACTTCGGCAGATCTGGCAGATTAGTGCTTTTATATACAGATAACAGGATGAAAGTAGAACAAACAATTAAAGATGCATAAATTAGCATATTATAACCACAAACTGTTTGACAATACTTTAGTGTTACTGGGAGTCAAAACTGAATTATTTAAAACTGGATTCTTTAAAAGGTTAGTTAAAATTGCAAAATTTAGACACAGAAATATAATATTTTGAGTTACTGTTGAGACACATTGAAGCCTCGTTTCTGTTTATAAAGAGGGTGATTTTGGAAAACCCCAGGTTTTATGATTAAGTTATGTGCAGTGAATTTTGTTCCATCATTGTTGCAAGCAAAGAATATATTTACCTCTGCAAAGGAGATTATGCTTTGAGCCGAGTTTGTGCTTGTCTGTTTGTGTACAGGATAACTTGAAAAGTTCTGAATGGATTTTAATGAAATCTTTATGAAAGGTGCACCTCAGTCCAAAGAACAATCAATAAGATTTTGATGATCAACGTCATAATCTGAATGCAGACATTTCTAAAGGAAGTAGTCCCTTCCTAAACCAGAGGGGGGCAGCACTGACTGTTGACAGCTCCAACATTGGACACAAAAAGACCAGAAGTTTTATTCTGAAAACAAAAACACAGGGAAGGTGAGCCGTGCCTTGCTGGAAGTCTCACTCTGCGGATCAAAGAAGAAAGCAGAGGGAATGAGGAAGCTGAGAGCAGAACAAACACCAGAGGCTGTAGACACATACTCATGAAAGGATTTAAGGAAATCGTTACCAAAATGTTCCCCTCATGCCAAGAAACTATTCATAAAAATTTGGTGATGATCCAGATCATGAGTGAGTTTTAACAATAGGTGTAAGTTACAATATGGGCAAAATGTGCCGGTCTGTGCAGAGGTCTGTAAATAGAAATTTAAAAAAACAACCTTATTTTTGTAAAACTGAAACAAGTAGAATAAAGATGAAATAAAGATATAAAATGTGGGAAAATGTTTTAATCAGAACAAAGGTTTTGAGAGTAACTTTGCTGTTTTCTCATAATTTTTTGGTTTCTGAAATGTTAATTTTAGAAATTCACTCCCTGCCTGCTTCCTGAACTCAACACATCCATTAAAACCTCACTCCATCATTGTTCTGTGCTAGCTTGCTTACTCTAGTTCCTGTTTATTACAGCCAAGCTAACCTAAATGTTATTACCTTTTTCATTGTTGGTTAATTTGGTCCACAGATGGAAACATGTCTAATTCACATTTTATAATTTGCAGTATTTTTAAATTCCAAGGAAACATAAAAGAAACCAGGACTTATGACAGATTGATGATTACAGTAAAATATTACCTGCAGCAACTGGTTTGCCCATGAAGCCATCGTGTTGCAAAGCAATGATGACAGCAAACATTTCCTTAGCGGTAACCATGGTTGACAGATGAAGGATGATTTCAAGCTCCATTCCCTTCTTTAAAAAAAGCCGCTCTGCTCTTCTGATTCAATAATACTGACAGAGCGACATCAGCTGCCCTGCCCTCATCAACACTTTCCCTGATCTCACTCAAGTGACTGGTCACTTTGTAACAGAGCTAAAACTTTTCTAATCAAGATAATTTCGATGAAAAATCACATTTTGCCCACTTTTTTCACAAATGCATTTAATGCAACAAAAAAACCTTTAGGTTTAAAACAAACTCTCCATACCTTTACAGATGACTGTACTGTAGGTCACCGGGAGGGTAACACGGTTTTTATTCACTGTGAATTTGAAGCATGTCGACATATATTGCACACACTGAAGTCTCTGACAGGATCTGCTGCAGTTTATCCTGCTACAGCTAACCATAACCCAAATTTGAAAGCTAGTCAGGTACTGCGTTTACAAAGGATAAAACCCATAATAAGCATTTCCTTCAGTCTGCAACATCATTTAACATGATAACTGTCTTTAAATTGATGGAGCACATAGCTTGATGTCAAACGGGGGTTTAATGTTCCAGTTCTTGACTGATAATACATCTGAGGCCGTATAAATATACTTTATTGTCATTACCTTTCAACTAGTCAAACTCCTTGGGGAGCTACATCACATGTCTTGCTAAATAAATGTCTTGAGGGAGCTTTTTAAACGCTGATCACGCTAAATCTTCCAAGCAAAGTACAGTACATGATATATCCAGATTTTAAGCAATTTCTACCAATATCTGAGTTTTAGTGGGAAAAAGCTTTCTGCTTCGTCATTAATTAAGTGGCGTAGTTTACTGCCGTTTGGCGCCTTCTGACTAATCTCACCCTTGGCTCTACTTTTCATTCAGTTTGTTTGTTGTTGTTGTGATCATTCTCTCACCCGTTGGGTCACTCAGCCCCCTGCTGTCTTTCTGCATCACTCTGACTAGTTGTGGACTCCTGCCAGCACGCTGCAACCTGTCACTGCGTGCAACAGCGGCCTTAAGACCAGCTTGGAAAGCTTCCTGAACTATAAAGGCACACACACACTCATACAGTCGCCCCGGGGAGCGGGGCGTCTGTTCCAGCCAGATGTGTGGCATCAAAAGAGAGCGCCCGCTCACACGGACGCACAGGCAGCTTAACAATTATTTCATTTAGTTATATTCTATTCATTTGTGTGCATGAATACATAACGGCGCTCACAAACGTGAGTCCCAGAGGAGCCCAGCATATGCTTGCTCACTCAGTACTCGGAGAGTGCAGCGTAGCTGGGGGCCGATGTTTATGTGAGAAGTGCATTAATATGACAAAACAAGGTTGGCTGAGGGATTTACTGTGCACGCCGGTGCTGCTATCATCTGTCAGAGGCTCTTATCACCATCTTCTGCTGCTGTTAGCGTCACCATTAACATCCCACCTTTCCTAAAGCTTGGCGATTTATCAATGTCACCCAGATATTCATTTCCTCATTCTGTACCAGCATCCTGCAATCAAAGAGGTTGTGTTTAAGTTATTTATGATAAAAGTGCAATAATGAAAAAAATCCTGTTTTCTGACTTAAGAACATAATTATATCAAATCCCTTGAAGGCATCATTCTGATTGTTGTTCTAATGCATAATGCTGTGTTAATTGTTGACTTAATGTCATTTTTATGTTTATGTGACGCCTATTTTTTGCAAAGTTTGTCATTACAATCTTTTTGAATTGAATTATTTCCCATATTTTAATCTGCTTTTTTCTCTTAGATGTTTTATTTAGATTTTTTTTCTGCCAAAGGTCCTAACATGTAATAAATACAGGAATTTTTAAAACAAACTTTCATTAACTACTCTCCAGATGTATTTTGAATGTTCAATGGTTGCAGATTCAATACAGTGTCCATCAATATAGCAAAGGCAGGAGTCCATCCTCCTTCTCTGCGCTCTCTTGCTTTTTAAGCTCCTGTAGATTTTCTCCTACTCGACTGATGACCTGTTTATGTGACCTGAGGTCAACTTTGGTCCCTTTTAGGGTCGAATCAAGCTGAGAAAGTAAACTGTCTGTGACAGTTTACTACTGGCTACTTTATAAACTAGAAAAGCATTCGGAGAGGGCAGCCCCTCCGCCAAGCAGCTCATTCCCCCCCGCCGACATATTGGACCTTCACACCGGACCCAGATCATTACCAAAATTTAATCATTTGTCAATGGTTATAATACGCCTCTTCTGTGAAAATCCGCCTGACACTTTTCAAGTTATTTTGAAAACAAACAAACAAACTAACGCGGATGAAAACATAACCTCCTTGACGGAGGTAAAAATCCCGTCTCTTCATATATTGTGCTGTTCTGATCCAATTCTGACTTTATATCATATCTCTGTCATCTACTGACTATTTTATAAACACAATGTTGGAGAAAAAAAAAACTTAACAGAAGATGGAAACTGGTTGTAAATGTTTGTTTTCAGCTGAATGTTTATTGTAGCCTCACTTTCCTCAATGTAAACAGCAAAGGTAACGTTAGCCTGGTTTTAAATGCTACATTAATCATCTTAAGTTAAATAACTTATAAAATCATTAATCACAGTGCAATACAACAAGCAATAGGACTTTTTTTTACTCTGATACCAAAAGAATCAAAGTGTATATGATGTTTGAAAAGTTCATTATAATGATAAACTATAAAAAGTAAATGTTACATTCCTCAAATGTTCAAAAGAGAGTCTGAAGTAGTGAATCCATCTACCTTCAAATATTGTTTCCTTCCCTAACTAGGAAAACAAAGTTTTATAATGTGTAACACTTTATGCAGATGATACTGCCTCATTTCATGTCAACCATTTCTGCTGTGTCTCTGTTTTGTCCGCAGGGCAGTGGTCCACATCCAGGTCAACGATGTGAATGAGTTTGCTCCTGTGTTTCGAGAACCACAGTACAGAGCTGCTGTGACAGAGGGGAAGATTTATGACAGCATCCTGCAAGTCGAGGCCACAGATCAGGACTGTTCTCCACAGTACAGTCAAATCTGTAACTACCAGATCACCACCACCAACACGCCCTTTGCTATAGATCGAAACGGTGAGTAGAAGATGAAGTATTGGAGCAATGCTTGTGTACCTAAAGTAGTTCACATTTTAACACAACTCACACTATATTGCCAAAATAATTTTCGGACCCATCCGAATGATTAGAAATAGTTTTTCAAATCCTTTCCATGGCCACTGGTGAATAAAATCCTCTCCTAGGCATGCAGACTGTTTATACTAACATTTGTTAAACAACTAACATCTCAGGAAATGTTGGTAAAAGTTCTGATTTTGTAAATGAATCAAGTTTTTCTGATAACTGTTAGATGTGTGGATTCTCATTGTAAAATGAAACCAATATTTTTTTTAAGTTTACCAGACATGTAAGAGTGACATTTCCATATAGTTGCTTCTAAAATATGACTTCAGAATCAGAAAACCTCTAACCTGCAGTTTAAACCCAAATTAGTTAGTTAGTTTTTTTTTTTATTTTCACTTTATTTTAAATTGGATATCATGCCTTAAATGTAACTTAGAACTATTTAAAGTTTTTAGTTATATGTAACTGTAGTTATATGAACTCAGTTTTATTTGCATGTAAAATTATGAACTGTTGTTTCTTTACTTCCAACAGTAAACAAAAAGACTTAGATATCCAAATACTAGTTTTATACTACAAATCCTGCTAACCAGATAAGCCATGCATATCCTTTAGGTAGTTTAAATACATCAAGAAGTTATTATCATAGTGTTTATTTCATCACACAGTTTTAATCATTAACATTCTGCCAACGGGCAACAAACTGACATCATTTAACAGCAACTTTCTCTGTGGTGTTGCAGTGCTAACCACGCCCATTAGTCAGCCAATAGGGTCTTATTGTCAAAATCTGCACAAATACTCCCTTATCACAGCTCAGTTGTTATTAACAAGTTATTAAAGTTATGCTTAATTAAAACAAAAATAATTTAGATCAGTCTAAAGTTTCCTTTTAGCACTCAATAAACGAGAATATGCTACACTAAATCAACCCATTTGAGTTAGCAGAAATTTTAATTGAATGAGTTTCAGTCAAACGGTTTCTCAGTTAATTACTTCAAACACCCACATTTACAGCAAAAGCAAAACATTTAAAATATGTTTTTATTCAAACTAACAGCTAAAATAGGTGATGTAAGGAAACCACTAGACCTGTGTAGATAAAAGCTTTCCGGACACACTGTATACTCAATTCCTCATCATGAAACACTTAAAAAGATCATCCCTCATATATTCAGACTTTAGCTTTATTGGTTTAAAACTGTCAGGATAAGAAAAAAAATCCCTTTAAACAAAGCTGACCTGCTGTTGTGTTAAACATTGATTGATTTACGAGCTCAGATGCAGCAGGTCTAATTTCAACCACACTGTTTGGTATTTTAATAAAGGTGTTCAGTTTGAGCTGAAGAAAATCAAGACTCACATCTCAAAGTTTAACATTTTCGATTTTTGCTGTGTAGTTTGCCCCACATCTAGAAATTAGATTTCAAGGGATTTAACTATCCTAACGCAGTCCAAACTAAAACAACAAGGCCCGTTCTGCTGCAGGTTTATAGACGCAGTAAGAAACACAGGAGAAAAAACAACCTTCACACATGTTAACAGAGGTGCAACACTGCATCTCATCTGCAGGATGAACTCAGAATTCTACCAATGGGGCACATGGGTAATAAATACTCATACCAACGGTTTTATTCAAAACATGGGTGTGTAAACTACTCTCCACATGCATTTTGAATGTTTTATACTGCAGATTAACACCATGCGGCCCCTAATATGTCCCCAGCATGGGTTCATGTTCCTTCTCTGTGCTCTCTTCCTTTTTATCCGTCTGTGGCTACTTTCCTACTCGGCAGTGTTGCTAACCCCTTAGCAAGTCGCTATTGGCTGTCCTAAAAGGCACTAGATGACGTAATTGTCTAATTAACTTATTTCATATCATCCAGTTTGCAGGGATTTTACAAGTTTTATGGAGACTTTTATAGAGAAAAGTAAAGAAACATACTTATAATTCAGCTATTTGGTTCCACTCTCAAAACCAGTCGGTCAAATAAATGCACCATAAATAAAACACGAAGAAGAAAGCAATGCAGTGTGAAAATGCAACAAATAAAATGTTATTTTATTTTATGTGAGACAACTGTGTGAGTAAAAAGATTATTTTCAGAATTTGAGTTTGCAATCTAGGATGGGATTAGCAGCGGATTTACACGTGCTTTTCATTTGCAATCTGGATTCAAAGTGGAAAGGTTCTCTCTGTTGCAGCACAGGCAGCGTGCTCTGCATGACAACAGAGGACAGTTAGATGGGAGGTCAGAGTTCAGTGCTTTTATGTCACCAAAGTCTCCATTAACACAGAAAAAATAGCTAGATTTGGCGCTAGGTGCTTTTTTTAAAATAAACATGCTAGAGCATCTAAAAAGTCTTTAAATTTCGTGACAAAAGCTCCAAGTTGGTAACACTGCTACTAGCATGTGGACCTGTTTCTGTGGCCCATGTCAACCTTTGGTGAAAGGTGAAACCAACGTTAGAAAGTAAACTGCCTATGATTGGCTACTTTTCAGAAAATCCCACCTCTTGAGACTACTTTTGACTTCCCGGATTTGGCTAGTAACGTTAGCAAAGCATTTCCAGGCTAATCACTGTTCTCTTAAAGTGTCCAAAAATGATTTTGTGAAGTCATTATTAAATGACAGTCATGAATGCGTTCTGACAGCAGCAGCAATATGCTTTAAAATTAACAATGTTAAATTTGGAACTTAGTATTAGCTAAGCTAACATTAGCTTCACTGTTTATACTGAAGAGAATTCAACTATACATTTCGAATCAGTTTGTAGCTACTGCAAGGCATTTTTCCTTGTATATCCAGCATTGTGTTTATAAATAGTCAGCAGATTACAGAGAGGACTGCTGGATATGAAGTCAGAATTAGACTCTTAGAAAGAATGACCCTAAAGATGCTTTGTTATTCACTACAGCCAGGAAGAAAACAGTACTGTCTGCAGGATTTCCTGAAAAGTACCAATTACAGGTGGTTTACTTTAGGCTGTATTCTTTGGAGGATTTTTCCTGCCAAAAACCAAGAGAAAACAGTCTCAGTTTCAGAGCAGGATTTCATCTGCTTGCTCTAAAAACTTTCTCTCATATCTATTCTCTTCTCCATCAAATCTTTGTTTCTGCTCTGAGCTTTAGTTGTGGAAAAACAGCCAAAAACCCATATTGATAAATAACTGTTTTGATTAGCCCAGGGGAAACTAATGTTACAAGTTTTCCTTTTATCTGAATCTATCATAGTTTAAAAACAAACCCACCAAAAAATATATCTATCTACTTTAGTGTTTATTAATTAGGCAGCTTTTCAATTAAAAATTAATGAGTTATTCATTTCTCTCTGCTTAGAAATCATTTTAATCTAGTCTGTCACTTTTGTTTTTAAATATATAAACCTGCTATTGTACGTGGTTTTCTGGTGTTTTCTGGGAAATAAGACAATGTGTCTCTGTGAGATTAGCTGAATAGAAACGAATAAATAATAGAACTTTATGGGTCAACTGTAATTTTGAATACTCTGTAGACTGTAGAAGTTATCTAAAGCTTTTTTTATGTTGAACCAAACAAGGATTCATCAAACAACAACAAACCATCATCATTACACAGATAGGGGCTGTATCTTGATCCAAAACTAACGAGGAAATAAACTCCTCTGCAGCACTCAGCCTTTAGCCCGAGTGATGCTGGAAGCAACTAGATAGCGCTTTGCAAGACAGACTTCTCTTTGAAGAGTATTATGGATAAAATATCTAATGCTGCTATAGCTTCTTAAAGCCCCACATTATTCCTAACGGTCATCATTTGCATAATAGGCTACGACTCTCATGGAAATGTTCTGTTGCAAATACTGACTTAGAAAAATTGTAGTCACCCTGAATGATGTCGGTGGTTAAATTACAGAGCTTAAAAATCTCCAGGACAGCAGCAATCCCACTTCTGTTGAACAGTGATAAAATCAGAGGTTTAATGTTAATGCTGGTGGGGAAGAGTAATTACTGCTCTCAGAAAAGTAACAACCAAGGGGTGAGCAGGGTGCCAACAAGCAGCAATGTCTTTACACGAGGAGGCCGCGAGTATTTAATGGAAACATGTTCCTAATTTTGGAAAGCATTAGAGTTAATCAGACCCCTTTAAGCGCTTAGAAGCTACCTGTCATCTCCAGCATGATCTCATTTGTTACAGTGATTACATTAAGTCATTAAAGCTAATTTGACAATGACACATAATGATGGTGTGAGATTAAATAACCATTACTCCTTAAAACAAACACAATTGCACATCGTCTTTGTAAATAAGCAGGAACAGATAGAAGAGGTGTGATATAAACTTTTAGAAATGCTTAAAAGTTGACAGATTCACTGCTACAGACTCTCCTGAGTAAAGCAGCCTTAGCTTTTTAAACTTCATCATGGTCTAAAGCAGAGGTTCCCAATGTAGGGGTTGGGACCCTACAGCCTCTGATGACCAACAACCGATCAGGAATCATAAGGTCAGGAAAAATGAAACATGTTTAAATTCAGTCGACCCTTGTGAGGCGTTCATGAGCAAATCCTGCTGTTGAAGCAGAGCTACAAGCGGATTTACCTGAACCTTGAGGACTGTGCATGTGTGAAGAAAGGAATTCTTCTTCTTCTCTGATAAAAACGTAGGACTGAAGAGACTGAAGAGTCCAATGAGAGCCATCTCTGAGTCCAACATGTGGTTTTTGGACGTACAGTGTGAGCAGTTAGATTGCATCAGAACATCTGGCCTTTTTTTTAAGTTTGAGCTGAAGCTGAGAACAAAGATTGCAAATATTGTCTAGTGTGTGCCCGCCCCAAAGGACAGGTAACAATAAAACACAGAAAGAAATTCCTTATAGGTTAAAGTTACCAATTAACTACATGGAACAAATCTTAATCCAATAAACTATTAACTGACAATTAATCATAGTTGTTTACATTCCTAATCAGGATAACTATATATCAGAGTAGACTTTAAAAGTACGAAGTATGTATGTTATTGTTAACATTCAATGTCTAAGTGACCGCTTGCAATAGACTGACATGCTGCTTGTTTCCAAATTTCCTGCTTGCAATGGCTGGAAATTCCCTCCTTCTTTATTATTTCTAATTTTTTATGATATATTTTTTAAATGGGCTCTTTTAACAGGTGATTCTGTTGACCTTGCCTTTGATGTTCACTTCCTGCCAGGTAACATCCGGAACACAGAGAAGCTGAGTTTTGACCGACAGCAACACTATGAGATCCAGGTGACGGCGTGGGACTGCGGTCAGAAGAGAGCCTCACACAGCGTTCCGGTGATCATCGACGTCAAGCCAGTCTGCAAACCTGGCTGGCAAGGTTGGTCTTTGTCAGATATCCGTGTGCAAAGCGTGCAGCGTTTAGACATCTGGGAATGCAGTGAAGTTTGTTTGTGAGAGATGAATTGAGTTTAAACAGTTGCTCTCTTATTTGTTGTACTTTACTGGATGTTTCCTCAGTCCACACAATGTGTGGCTCCCCACCTTCCTTCTCTTCCTCCATCCTTTTGTTCTCCCTGAGGAGTTGGCCTGTCAAATACAATGGTGTAACAACCGACTCCTCACTCAGAGCAACACGACTCAACAATGTGGCTCTCAACACATTAGAAAGTCCCCCTGGCAGCCACAAAACAAAGCTTGCTCAGAATGATAGCGCATGAGGACGGTTGTCAGAGGGCAGAGCAGAAGTAATTAGTAACTAACACTTTGTGGTGTACATGAGTAACCGAGTCCCATTCTCCTCCTTTGGCTTCCAGCCCTCTGAGGCCCCACAGGAGTCCATTTCTAATGGTGCTAAATAAGGATCCTGGCAAAAGATGATTTACCAAACTGATTCCCTTAAACCTGCCTGGATTCATAACAAATCCTCCACTCTTTTAAATTGTTTTCATAATTTTAAGTGTTTGTGATTTCATACAGTATTGATCAATTATTAAAGAAAACATAAAAGTATATCTAATTTAAAAAACAATTTTAAAAAATTGATTCTAGTCAAAACATGATTACTTCAAAATAATACGTTACTTATACCTCATAGTGTCTGAAATAGCCATTAAAAAGGTCCTGAATTATGTTTTAATTATCTCATATATATATATATATATTTATATATATATATATATACACGCTGTAAGATATATTGACTGTTATTCCACTCAAGGAATATTAATTCATTCATTAATTTAATGCCTTACAAATAAAAAATAGTCATATAGGTAAGAACAGTATTTTGAGAAGCGAAACTTTGCAATAAAACCAATTTCTGAAGGAAATAAAAATGTATTTTAAAACAACCCTTGAAATAAAACTGAACTGTGAATTAAATTAGCTGCAGGTATCCACTGTTTTTCTGTTATTTGTTTCATATTTAAACGTCTGTGTTGGATTTTAGGAAAGCTGTCAGCTTTCTTCTCTTTTTATCCTTGATAATAATGTTTGAAGGTGGTTATGAAGCGCTGAAGTGGCACTCAACTGCACAGGCACCAAATAAATTAAACTCCATTCATGTGGCTCATAAAAATGTAGCTTTCTGGACCCCCGGCCATGTAAAAGGATTAATTGCATTACTTTGACATCAGACAATCAACATTCACCTTTAACATTATTTTGCCAAAGTGTTGGCAGCTTTTCTTCGTTCGTTTGAGACTTTTTCCAGCAGGTTTTGTTCTTATCTCCACAGATTCAATATCTCCAGTGGTAATTGTAAATAATGATTGAGATGTTGGTAGAGAAAATTCCTGAAGAGTCCTACAGGAAAATACAAATTATTTTTGTTTTCAAATTAGCAACTTTTATGATACTTTTACCAGCTAAGATTATAATTGTGTAACGTTTGATGAGAACAGGATGTAGTGTGCGCCCCAAATGTTTAAATAACATCTAATTTGATACATGCACACAGTTAACAGGGATTTTTAGACATTTTGTAGGAAACATAGCTGCTTTTAACATGAGACTCAGCTGGTTATCCACTTAGTAGAGATCATGATGTCTGTGCCTTGATTTAACAAACAAAAACAATCTTTGTATCAGACTTGGAAATGATTTTACAGATAATAACCCTTTTCTTGTAACAAGCTTTGGCCCGTTGGTAGTTTTGTTGGTACTTCTGATTGAAACTTGTTGTTTCAATCAAAAACTCTTGTGTCTGTAATTATTTCACTTTGTCCTCCTGAGCAGAGGGCTAGCTTTAAAATTAGGTGCATAACATCTCTTTTTTGGGCAATGCTCTTCTGTTCTCTCAGGTTTTAAATTAAAAATGTATTGGAAAGGCAGCTCTGTTACCGCCGTCACCGTGGAAACAAGTACAACGGGATAAAATTAATGTACTTCTGGGTTCCAGGAAAGGTTTTAGCCACTAATTGGAGAACTAGGTGTCTGGATTTGAAAAGGTGTTATTCTTCCTAAAACTCAACCAGAGGGAATTAAAAAAAAATGGAGGTAAATATTTCAATTTGACTTTTTATCTGCATTAAACTGCCCTTTAGTAAGTATCATATAGGGTAAAAAAAGTAAAGATATTTTGGTTCAGTGAGATGCCCAGTTATTACGAGTGTAAAACGAGTTGGACTCGGGAAATTTGCTGAATTCATTTCCTGTCATCAACTTAGAAGGAGAATCAAACAACACGGTTATCTTTTCTTTAAATGATCAAAAACACTTTGTTAAATGTTGCTGATAAGCTTCTCCTGCCACAAAACCACAGAAGAAGTTTCTTTACACATAGTTTTGCAGGTTTTGTTTGACCAAAAAACATCTTCAGAAACTTCTGAGACCAACAGAGAAAATACGTTTCATTTATTTTAGCAGTGATTGTGACAAAAAAACATATTGGAGCCCCTTTTACTCTCTGCTGGGTGGATGTGTTTTTCTGTTTATGGTTACGATGATGGATGCCCCAATACCAGCATCTCTAAGAGCCTGGTGCCACCTGAGTGTCCCCTTACTTATAGCCCTAATCTTAATTTCTGCTTCGTCTGAACCAGAGGTCCAGCCCCAACTTATTAAAACGATTGAAGTTCTCATCTGGTTTAAACTGATGGAAAGTTTTCGATCACATGATCTGCTTAACTGTATTTTCTTCTTAACGGAGATTTTCCTGAACTCCTTCTGTGGTGTGGTTTGCTAATTCTGCATTTTGGAGATGGGTGACCCGAGTTCAAATCCCGGCTGTGGCAGGAGAAGCATCTGGTACAAAAACTACTAAGTCTAACTTAATTTTACTGGAAGGACTCAGTCACCAGCTATTATTTCCTCCATTGAAAAGAGAGAAGTTCAAGAGCTACTTAGTTCCTTTCTACCAAGCCTCGTCAGACTTTAAAGTCTATATCCCTCCCCAGGAAAAATATTCAAGACTTGATGCCATTTTTCATCATGTGCAATTTCAGTTTTCATGCCAGATTAGCATGGTATCAGGTTACAGCCTTTAATTTACTCCATCACTTTAAAACACGTCGACAGCAGGTGGACAGCACTTTCAAAGACAGACTTTATTTAGCAAGGAAGTAGAGTAATATTGCAAGCATTAGTGCCACCATTACATCATGTGGTGTCACCAGGAACCAACTCCAGTCACAGTAAGAAGTGGGGCGGACACCAACAACCATTAGCACAGCTGTGTGCAACATAATGTAAGAAGTTAGCAATAAACAACATAACAGAAAGAAAACGATCATTTTATGAACATAAGGTTGACTTTAAACGGTTGTTTACTTTTGTGCCTCTCTGGCCTTCAGTGGTGATGAACAAATATTTCAGCCTGTGAGCCTAAAATTCAAAACACCACAGACTCTCAGCCCCTAAAACTACATATAAAGTTTAATGTCTATTTATAAGTATAAAGTCAAGTAATTATATTTTTTAATTGTTTTTAAAATAAAATTTCATTGCCAAATACATAACTTGAAATTTATTTTTAGTTGTTTGATGGAAAACAAAATTTTCTAACAGTCTTTTAAATAATTTAACAGTATATTTATTCATAAAAACAAATAAAATCATGTTTTAAATGAATAAACAGATGTTAAATCTACTTCTTTTGATGGTGTTTTTGTTTATTTGAGAGGCCATTCATATTTATTCATTTAATAATTTAGCTCTCCATTTACCTCAGGGATCACATCGCAATGATTGTGAATACAATGCAGGGAAAGGGAAGCTCTGCTCTAGATATGCCAGAACTTGCAGAATTCATGCCAAAGCCCTGAACACACCAAAAACACCTTCAGCAGCTAAACTTCGCTCCAGCGATTGAAATGTTTCACCTGTTCTTGTTTTTCTGGGGTCCTGCAGCTCCCTTGTTTTAATGCAGAATAAAGGCTCCACTTCCTGTACAAAGGATCTCCGTCAACCACTGAAACAGACATGGACCTACTGTGGTCACTCATAATTCAGTCTTATTTTTTTAATCAAAGCTCTGTGTCATGGTAGATGATGTAAATGCACTCAGACAGATGTGCAAAAAGCAGCAGGGATGATGTGGGTGTGCAGGGCAATCCTGCCTTTGAAGCCTGTCTTTTTTTCTTGGTTCTTTATTTATAGCCTTTGCATGTTTGTCTGTTTAAATATTTCAACTTTAGTTTTCCAGCCTCGACTTATGCTAAGAATGTGAGACTACAGTAAAGGGATATTTAATAGGCCAAGCAGTTGGTTTAAAGGAGGCCTACAGTGAAGATGTTAATGGCATGCTAACATGTACGGATTGCTCCAAAAACTTTTGTCTTTGGAACAAGGTCCTGATAACAGGGATTATTGTTTGATTGTTATTAAGGTTATTACTAAGGTTTCTTAGTAAATAAAACTGGTTTAAGAAATGTTTTAATTCATGGAAGCTTTCTTAACATGCACACATTTTTTTTCTCTAGCTATATATATAGAGAGAGGACTATCAATTGATTTTCAGTCATTTTCCAACCCTTTCTGAGCCCTAACCGTGACAATAACCCTAAACCTGTCCATTACCAGTGCAAACCGCACCCTAACCCTGATCTAAACCCAATTCATACCTTAGTTCTGAACTGATGGTAAAAGGAAGTGAGAAACGGCAAAAATGTCCTGATTTTGATCAAAGTGGTTCTCAGTTTTCTGGTGAAAGCTGAAAAATGTCCCTCACAGGGAAGCAGAAAGAGGAGCAAACACACACTAACTCACTCACACATTATTGGGACCCCCACTTATTCCATCAAGGTCACATCGGGGCTGGTAGACTATGGGCAAAAGGCAGCGTACATCCTGGACAGGTCGCCAGGGCAACACAGAGACACACACTTACTAAGAACAACTGAAAGGAGTCAATCAACCTAACGGTGATGTTTCTGGACTGTGGGAGGAAGCCGGAGTACCCCGAGAGTTTTCCATCTCTTCATATGAAATCACACATTTCACATATTTTATTCTTCTTCATATAACAACATAATATTTGATTCATAATATGAGCTTTTTAAGAAAATGGCTGCTTTTCAATTAATCGTTAGTTGATTGATAAGCTCAGTCAACTAACGATTTATACATAAACTGATGACTGAAGAATTCAGCCCAAACTTACTCTTATAAATTGTCTAATGTCGTTTCTGGAGGTAACTGTGATAAACAGGAGAAAGTAATTTTTACAAGTCAATTAAAAAGGCATTTATTTTGAAGAAAACAAATAATCACCTGTTAAACCAGGGCAATGCACCGGAGGGAAACAATGCACAACCCTTCTAAGGTTTCACATTTACAATGATTTAATAAGCGCTTTCCAAAAAACTTTGTTAGATAAAAATATTGTTTAATTGTTAAAAGGGAAAAAAATCCCAATTATTTTTGTGTATTTAATTAGAAAAACAAAAGTCTGACTTGCAACTTTTGATTTACTTTTTCCATTTAATTTAGGTACTGTTGATTTAGTGATTTAGACCCAAGTGACAAAGGCTTTAAATATTGACAGTTTCTTACTTTTCCTGAGAAATCACTGTAATTGTTTTTATTTTTGTACTTTTGTTGGCCACCAAAGCATCTTGAGGTGAAAATTCATCTCTCCACACAGATCCAACAAATGGCCTATATACCAACAGTAAGTAATCAATTTAGCTGCTTCAATGATATAAAAACTTTTTTTCTTTCAAAACTTTGATTCAGTTAAAATGTACCTTGAGATAAGATGTTATAAATTGATAATATATAATCTTAATTGAATTGAAACACATATTTCAGCCCACAAAGTCAACATATTATCGCATGCTAACAGCTAATGAGTCCAACATGAGCTAAAGATAAGAAGATAGCAAACAGTCAACCTGTATAACTTCATAAAACATCCAGCAGCTTAAGAACACCTGAACCTGTAGTTGTTTTCTTTTTCTGGCTCAGCAGCAGCCTTTGGATCGATCTCTGCTGCCTCTGTGACGCTGTACTGCCGCAGTTTATAAATGAAACTTACAGTGCGTCCAGACTCCCTCTTATCATCAAGTGCTTTCATGCCGTGAAGATTTTTATACCCTTGCTCATTAGGGAGCGATTGAACGCCCTGTCTGCCATGTTTGTTTTGATATACTAACGTTGACAGAGCCACGGTCGACAGATTGCAGCAGCCCCAAAGTGAATGCATTTCATTTCTCTGTATGTTTCCAGACCTGTTGGATGTAATTTCTTTGCCATTTTCTCTCTCTGTGCTTCGTTGCGTTTTATATTTAAGAATCTCCACTTGGTTTTCCTCTGTATTCAGGTTCTGTCACTGCTGCTTGTCATCCAGTTGAACTGACTCGCAGTTTGACTTGTCCAGCTGTTTTTATCCACAACACATTGATTCTGTTGCTGTTCTCGTTTCCTGGTGGGCTTTATCTTGTATTTTATCACTTTGTGGTTTTTAATTACTTGTTATTTTTGGTCCTTAGTTTCAGTCCAACGTTCAATCTAGATATTAGCCACTGAATCCACCCCCCCTCCTGCTAAGATTTGTGTCTATAAAAGTGTTTTCACACAGCATGCACATTTCCAGGCAGGTCACTTGACATTACAGCTCCCTGATATTCTCTACAGCCTGCTTCATCAAATAGGAGGATCTTCTATCAGATCACCAGGGTTACACCATATCCCGTCCCCCTCTAGTAAAAGCAACATGACTTAACAGAGAATTTCAGATTTTTCAACTTTTGTGAAATTACACTTTAGTCTCTCCATGGCTCCATCACTCCTGTAGTGCAGTTTCACCTAAATCTATAAATATTCACTCAAAACACATCCTTCGTATAGCCAACCATTTAGTTGCTCCTGAACGCACCGCTACAAAAGGATAACATGGAAAACATTTGCATAATAATTAATGTTGTGTGCGAACACAGAGATAGCTTGTGTGCCTTGTGGCAAAGATTTACCTAACATTGAGCTGGTATACAAAGAAGAAAAATAAACATGATCAACAAGTAACATGGAGTCTAAGAAGCAGGTCTGATTACTTACAATAAGTCTTGCTGCAACTACGGTCTTTTGTCAGGTAGGTCATTCTAGCTTTTAGTGCTAACTGTAGTGTTTGCTCTACCAAGCCTATAAAATAGGCTAATAAGAGATCAGTTTTGCATGGCGCACACACATTGGCATGCAGGTGCATGCACACCTGCTGGTGGGGCATGGCGCACCTTTTAAGTTGTCCAGATGCAAGTTGACTCAGTCAACTAGTCGACTTTTTGGTGAGTCCCCTACTTTATAAACAGACTTTAAAAGGACCTTTAAAGGAATCCAGGATTAGTTTTAAAAATAGATTTTATCAAAGAAACATTTATTTGGATGAAAAACAATAATAATAATATGATCTTGGGCTGATAGGAGACCCTGTGTGGAATTATTTTTATTCATTTTTGTTTGTTTTTTGCATGCAGGCATTGATTTTTATCTGATAATAAGAACTAAAACAAAGAATTGTACATGTTTTACAGTGTCTGACTGGAATTATTATCTATTTGAACATTTTCATTCTGTAATAATGAAAGATAATTCTTGCTTCAAAATCAACAAGTATATCCTGTAAATTTGAATATGCAGAACTTGATAACCTGTAGTTTTATCAACAATCAAACAATTCTGTAAAAATGAAGGGTTTTTTATATTTCTATCCATAAAGTACTTTCTTGTAAAATATATGCATATTTATTCACTTTTACAGTGAATCGCTGTGAGTTTTATATTTTTTCAGAATAAAATTCAACATCTTTTCCAGTTACTATATTAATGGTTATTTACCGTATTTAATAAAGTAAAGGAACTTTTTTGGTTTCACGGTTTTCTTACTGTTGCTATTTGACAGTATTTTGCTGTATTTATTATGAACTATTTTAACAGTGCTGTATGCTCCCTTAATAAAAGAAAAGAATGGAGAAAGAAATTGTCCATTTGTCAAAGGGAAAAGGTCTTCTGCATTCCATGGTTTTTGGGAAAGTCATGGTACGTTTGAAAGTGCTTTAAGAAAAATGATCCAGACGCCAGAACTTACTCCACCATGTTGGAGCATCAAGTACATCTTAAACAGTACAGGTCATGTAGTTTGTTTTGTTTCTTTTTTTCATCTAACTGGAACGTCCTTCATATTTTCCATATGGTGATCATACTTGCCATCTATGTGGAGTGAAGTTGGAAAACAAAATATTGCCGTCTGAACACCAAATCTCTATTTGTTTTGCATCATAACACAATCTTAGTAGATCACCTGCTACAGTTCCACTAAATAAAACCAATAAGCTTTGTTTGCACAATTATGACCTCATCAAGGTGGCAGCACCTCTTCACACAGCTGTGCTAATGCCAGAACGGATGGGTTTTGTCTGGTAGTAAAGCAATTCTTTCTTTGCTGTTTCAAAGCCACCAACTGCTCCTTTGTAATCATCAGCCTGAAAACACAGGCTTTTCCTCCATCATTGTATTTGTTCAAGAGCTACTTGACTCCTGTTCTAATTTCTAGGACTTTGTTTACTTTTAAGTCCTTTACAGACATTTTTAATCATGATCTATTCAGAACTTTCATGTTTCCACAACAATAAAGGAACATAAGAACACAAATTTCATTCTCTCCTTGTTTGAAACAACTTTAAACCTTTCAGAACCTAATTTCCAATTTTATGGGTTGTTTACTTCTTTTCTTTGTCCCTGCTGTCCACAAAACAGGCAGTGATATTAACACACACACACACAAGAACAAACTCATAATGGCATAAGTTGTTTTAGAGCCTCTCAGTTTCATCTAATGTGATACATATCAGTGTCATTTGGTGCAATACTTTGAAAGAGGCCTTTATATTCTCCTTCTTCAGTTGGTCTGAAAATAGTATCGGAAAACAAAGGCCCTAACATTTCTTTATTTTCAGCAGCTCTGATACAATTTAAACACCAAAATATAAACAGGATATTGAAAAGGATACTATAGCACAAACAGATATCTCGTTATCAATTTTGGTTGAAACAAGCTCTCTGTAGAAAACACAAGAATGATCTCATAATACATTCATGCTATCTTTATAATAACACTCTAATCAATATAAAACCCTGTTTGGGGGCTGGGTTTTGTTTGTGTTTTAAACATTAATTATTGATATTTTCTCACCATAGTCTTTTATCATTGTCGTTAAGGTGCTCCAATAGTGCTCTATGCTTATGTGTGTTTTACTATCTTTTCTATATTTCTGTTCAGGTGTTAAGATTTTTGTGCCAAGAGTGATAATTTTACATCTTATACGGCTTAGGAGTGCTGCGGGGTAAGGCGAGGCGAAGAAGTTGATCCTAGGCATGCGAAAGGCTGGATTTTGGCGATGACAGTTAAGCAAAAGCTCCGCCGCACCCATGAAGGTTGAAAAGCAAAATTAGCAGGAGTTGAAAAAAATGTGAACTTTAGAGTATTTTTGCGTCATACAACATGGTTGGGTGTAGGCTGAAGGAGCAGAGCAGAAACAAGGTTTTTCAGCATGGAAAGAAGAGATAAAAAAATCAAAATGAAGGTAGAGAAAAGATGTTGACAGTGAATGAAGTAAGGAATGTTCTTAAGAGTTTTTTTGGTGGCTTGGATAAAAGCCTTATTAATGGTCAGTATATCAATTATCACTGGTCCTCCAGCAGACCTCAGCCAGTCACCACCTCTTCCCTGCACTGGTGCTCCAGCACCCCTAGCAAAGAAATGCATAATGTTTCCATCTCTGTGTTAACAGAAGAGATGCCGTTCTTCAGGTCATACTCATCTAACATTTGTGTTTTACTGAACAAACCACTTGCTTCGGATCAGTTTCTCAACACGCGCTTCTCTTCTGCTGTGTAACAAAGCACCATGGACCATTACTTCCAGGCCACCAGTTAAGAGTCACACAAACTTAATGCAGGTTGTCTTATCTACGATTCAGAAAAAGCATTTACCTATAACTAGGAAAAGAACTTGATCCTAGACATGCAAAAGGCTGGATTTTGGCGACGACAGTTAAGCGAAAGCACCGCCGCACCCATGAAGGTCGTAAAGCAAAATTAGCAGGAGTTGAAAAATTTGAACTTTAGTGACAGGGGTTCAAACACTTATTTCCTCCACTGTATTAATTTGCAGTCCATTTCTCTTTTATTTCTTCAGAAACCCCATAATTACCTTCTATACCAACTACTGAGAACAAGCCTCAGAGGAAAAAGCGTCTCTTTCACACCCTTAAAAAGAACTCCATTCATTATCTTCAGAAGCCCTCAATGAACCACGAGGCCTTCTTGTGTTTCAGATCCTGCTGAAGTATTCTGTTTTATCCTGTAACCAATTTAACATTTCATCATATGTGGAGCAATAGTTTGGGGTTTGAAACGTGAAACCTGTTTGATTTACATCTAAAAGTCACTGTACTACATAACACAGAGTAATGCAAACAACCACCTGCTTAGTTATAGGAGGAATAAAGAAGGACTTCCACTTATCCATCTATAAAACAGCTTTTAATGCAATTAATTACTGTTCACACTTTGGTATTTAATTAAATAACTTATTAACTGTTGTTTTAAGAACATATGCCCAACTTGCTCTGTGTTCGGTCAACAGATGAAGGTATAATTCAAATCATGCACACGTATGAAAAAAAAAATCTACAACTTCCGTTTAAAAACAAAAAAAAACTTCCATTTTAAAACAACACAAAATTTGCTTTTAAACTAATTAAAAGCAAGTACAATGTGCTCAAACCAAAGTCAAATGAAAATCCAAGAGAAAAATAAAAAAAGGTAAAATAATATTTTAATACAAGATTTACCTAATCATTAATTAGTAATCATTTAGATAACTGATTCTTAACCTTCTGTGATGCTTCCTAAGGAAATAATGAGACGTAGAGACCCTTTAGCTTATTTAGCTTAGTTTGGTTTATTAATACAATTGACCTTATAGCTAACAGACGTGAGGGGACTCGTTTTAAATGTTCATGTTTAAACCCCTATAAAGATAAAGTGTGTCTTAAGTTGATAAATAAATATGTTAGCATTGGGTTAGCTACAACGTCGTCACGATTAGCTTCTGATACTTGCTGTAGTCAACTCTAGAACACATAAAACAATCAGAAATTATTAATTTTTTTAATGTTTTTTCTAAATGTTTTCCTTATCCTTTTCCAGTCCTGCAACCTCTGTTGATCTCTGATTTGAGAAATTAAGAGTTTCCAGTATTCAGGAAAGGCATTGTACTGAGTGGGATAGCCTAGCAAGGAGGCTAGTAGAGAGTGAACAGGTGTGACTATGGGGGGCTAACAATTACAAAAAAAATAAAAATACCACAAAAGTAAAAATAAAGACAATGAGCTCACACGTTAATAACGATGACGTTGGACTCTTTGTAAAGTGCTTACATTTAAGGTCAGGTAGAGGAATAACAAAAGATATTTTGTGTTATAATAACAAAATATAAACACAACCTAGTTACATTAGCACTGGTTACAAAAATGAAAGAAATGAAATCAATCAACCCAAATGAAATCTGTCTTGTGATGGATATATTTGAAAATAAATCTTTAAAAAATGTGAGAAATGTTTTTATGACTGTAATTTTAAGTCGGTAGAGCAGAGCTGTCCTCCTCCGGCCCTCCAGGGTCAATGTCCTGCAGCTTTAGATGTGTCCTTTCTTCAACACAGCTAATAAAAGAAATGGCCAGAAAGTTTTCTCTACTCTTCAACAAAACAGTAAGTTAAACAGGATTTGCTAGAAGTGTTAATTTCCTTGATGCGAATATGTAAATTGGATTCCGCTGAGCAAGTAATTGGATAACCGGTATCTTATGCTGTAAATAAGAATCTTGTCCATGCAAACAGATTCAGCAGCAGCAGTCTTGTTAGTGTCTGTGTGTTTGTTTTTTTAATGGAAACTTACCTGAGAAAGAGTGAAGGTTTCCAAGGTTTCTGACAAGTTTCTGTTTATTTTTTAAGGTGGGTGTTCAGCTTTAACAGTATTATAACCCATAGGTGTTAACCAGTTTATGACTGAAAAGGATGGAAGGGTAATGAATGGGGAAGGTGCTGGTTATTTCTCACAATTGTTAGTTAGTTCATTCCTTTCCATTTTTAGTTGTTCTCTGCCAAATAAAGCCGTTTGCAACAACAAAGCTTTTCTGACCTCTTTGACTTCCTCGTAAACGTCACAGAAACAGCTCAATGTCTTTATTATTAGGGTCTTGCTATCTATTTGTCTGTGGGAGTGATGGTTTGTGTATTATACATGTGCTGTGCTTCGCCCTAATTTAGGTTGAGGTTCTTATTTCAGGCACATAAGCTCCTGTCTGGCAAGGAAGAAACAGAAAAAACAATCAGTCAGAAATGTCACCAAAATGACTGACATTAACTTTCAGCAGAAGTCAATTACATTTTATTCTTTGCACTAAGGGACAAACCCCTTGAAGCTGAATGCATCATTTTACCCGGAAAAACAAAAAAAATAATAAAGAATTTAATTTCTACAACAGGGACAAAAACTTCCAACTACACAACCACACAAAGCTTTGAATGACAGATTGTCAGACTGATGAGAACACAAATTTGCATGTTTTTACACTAGTCTGTCTCCTTGCTTTTCATGGGTTTATGTCTTAACATACATGTTTGCTCTTGGCAGCCTCAGCAATGGCCCCAAATTAAAACTGACCCCACGGTTGTTGTTGTCAAGGTAATTAGTCTGAACTTTCTCCTTTGGGTCATGCTTTCTGAACTACCAGGAAATAATTAGAGCAAGTTTTATTTTAACGTCATCCTTTTGATAGAATGGATCATTATCAGAGAAATACACTGAAGAGAAGTGGTATTTATGGAAAGATTTATTTGTGTCCATTTTTAAATCTCTTTGCCGCGTTCACCTGAAGCTGAGGTATCATAGAGGTTCAGCTGAGCTGTTGTACTAAAACTTCTTTGTAGAAAGACTTTCCTAATTGTTTAAAAATCACCTACATTCATTGCATTGATTAATCTTAAAATATTAGTATTATTATTAATAACATTATGTCAATATTATAGATACATAGTCATGTTACATGCCTTTACAAAAATCAGCAAAAACCATTTGATGATGACAAAATAAAGTAATTAAACTAAAAAGAGAAGGAAGAAAAAGAATCCCCTTGTTTGCATATGGGCAATGCACAGTCCAACTCTGCTTCAACTACAGGGTGCGCTCACCATCACCTCACAAGAGCCTGAATTTCAAACATGTTTGCTTTTCATCCGACCATGATTCCTGGTCGGTACTTGGAGGTCAGAGGATAATCGCTCCTTGTTTCGCCCGTATACTAAAGGGGACACACGATGAGGTTAAAACTCGACTCGATTTTAAAAAGTCAACACAGAAAAAAAAAGAAAAAGAAAAGTCAACACAACTCAAGAATCATCCGAAAAATGGCAAAAAGTTCTGCAGTCTACGAACACCATTGGCTAAGGCTCCGCCCCCTGGTTGTGTCATTGGCAGATAAAAGTCTGTGGTTTTTTCCCAGCTCCTGCTTATTCCTACTTTAAAGAGCCTGGACTCGGATGAGTTGCACAGTCAGGCGTTATTATGACATTAAGTCGTTTGTTCATAACATGTCACATCAAAGGTGTTTTTCTTAACCAGTCATGTGGTATAAAGAGCCATTCATTTACCAGATCTGTTTCTGTTTGTCAAATAGCCAAGGCAGGTCTCTACAAAGTCCCTCCAACTCACTGGGATGTTTTATGCTCATATTGTTATTCGTATTATCTCCCCAGTGGTACATCATAAATTTCATGCATATGATGCAAACCTAAAAGCTACTGATTAACAGACTATGGTGAATTTTCTCTGAGGAACGGGGTCCCATTTTCTGTGCTTGCATGTGTGGTATGGAGTGTGTTAGTGTGTGTTGGCAGTCAGCAGCTCTGATCTGAGATAAGAGGAAGTGGAAGAATGAATGAGGGTAGAAGAAAAATAAATGGTCGGCACTTCCCTTCCCCATTACCTCCTCTCTGACTCTTACTCTAATCTCAGCCGGACTGCTGTTTTAGCACTTTTCATTCCCGCTCTAGAATTAGCTTGTTTTCACTCATAGCAATCGTTACTTCTTCCATCCCTTTTTGCCTCAGTTCTCTTGCATCTTACTTCTCTTTGCAGGACAGATTCCCCTCTTCTGTTTCCCTTTTTTATTTAGTCTGCCATCTGCCAAAACTATTTCAAAATAATCCAGAAAAAATCATCTTTTACAACATGCATTAGTTAGAATTCATTAGTTTGAATCTGTTAGAAATTGTAAAAGCTGTAAAAAGGATCCAACTTGTAAATATAGCTTTGGAGGCATGCATCATCTATGGCACTGATAGAAATATCTTCCAATAGGCTTTAAAAAAGTTTAAATTAGATGGAAAAGAAGTGTTTAAAGTATCAGTGATCAACGACATTAAAACCAGACCTGTGCCCTGAGACAATAGAAAAAGGAAAAGCACTTTCTGGCTCTGAAGGATTGTTGGATGTCGTCTGAACAAATAATTTTAAAGTGTCTTGAAGTGACTGATAGTACTGTCAAAGATGTTGTTTGTGACTAAACAACAAACTAATAAACCTTTGGGGGAAAATTCAAAACCCTGTTTAGGAGAAAAGTTCTGATCAGGAAATAAGCAAAAATGTTACAAATATTCCCAATTGATTTATTTTACTTTTAGTTTGGCCTCAATCGCTTTAAACAATTTGCCCTTTAAACAACATGTGCTGAAGTGCTCTAATTACTTTGACATTCAGAGATTAACTACGTTTCAGGTGCAGGAAGCAGTACTTAGCTGATAATGAAGAATTAAACTAGCACTGATAAAGATTTGAAAATAGGTGACATTAAGCTTTTTTTATACTATTAATTTGTATTTTTTCTAATATGTTTTAAACTTTAAAGCTGCAGCCAGCAGTTATGAGTAATGTTCTTTAGTGTAATTTAGAATGTATGTTGTAGTAACTGAGGGTTGGCTGTAGTAACTGAAGGTTGGCTGTAGTAACTCAAGGTTGGTTGTAGTAACTCAAGGTTGGTTGTAGTAACTCAAGGTTGGTTGTAGTAACTCAAGGTTGGTTGTAGGAACTCCAGGTTGGTTGTAGGAACTCGTTGGTTGTAGTAACTCAAGGTTGGTTGTAGTAACTCAAGGTTGGCTGTAGTAACTCAAGGTTGGCTGTAGTAACTCAAGGTTGGTTGTAGTAACTCAAGGTTGGTTGTAGTAACTCCAGGTTGGCTGTAGTAA
>JAUZNJ010046506.1:10923-32005 GCA_034780135.1 Jordanella pulchra | reverse complement strand
CGCCCCCCCCCCCCCCCCCCGCAAAAAGGAGAGCTGCATGTAATTTTCAATTTACTTGGCGATCGCTGTAATCTTTTGGTTAGTGACAAAAACATTTATGAACTTAGAAAAAAAGGAAACAAACTGAAAAAGTGTTGCAACTATTTAAACATCTGTCACACTTTTTATTTTTTTACGCAACATATCCTGCTATAAGACAAAATTACAGTCCCTGATTTTGCTTCTGCCTCATCAGAAGTGGTCATAATTGTGGATGTTTAGCTTTTTTTAGTGTGAATATTTCAAGCATACACCTGGGCATAATAGATGCACCTTCAGTGCCTGGTAATCAGAGCAAAAGTTTCTGTTTTAATGATATTAAGGATTTTGTAAAATTTGTGTCACTGAAAAATTAGTTTCGACAAAGACTTAGCTTGATATATGTCATAGTTGTTACACATTTGTTGATAGCTTTTATGAAGCTAAAGCAAATAATGAGTATTAAAAATGGTATTTTTATATTTTGGTTTGGTTGTCAGTTGTGATCAGCAAATGCTTCTTTAATTAAAAAAATCCAGAAAATTTAGAAAACCCTACATTTGTACTTTTATTTATGTTACTCCCACACAAGAGCCATCATATCTTTGCACAATCCCACTTTTTTTTTATCCACAAAAATAAACCAGGTGGTTTCATTGCTGGATCACCCTTTTCCTCTCACAGCTGTCAGTTTGCATTCAGCCTGCTGATGTGCATCACTGACTCAGACTTTTCTTGTCTCCAAAGGAAATCCATCACAGTCCACTTCGCTACACTACATGAACCCTTATCAGATGAATGCCTATGCCATGGCTCTAAAGGCTGTGGGAGAGATCATTCAGGACTATGACAGTGATAAGATGTTCCCTGCACTGGGATTTGGTGCTAAGCTCCCGCCTGATGGGAGGGTGTCTCATGAGTTTCCACTGGTGAGTAAATTGTGAGATTATTTTAGACCGCATCACCTGGAATAATTGTGAATCAGTATGAAGGTAATTCATATGGTATGGTCGTCATACTTCAGCTGAGATCATGAGACTAATTAAGAATGTGTTAATGTGCATTATGGATGTATGTTTTCTGACATGAATGCAACTACTTTTGCCTGGCAAACATAACTCAGAAGGAATTTCAATCCCTTTATAGTGCAAATTAGGTTCTGTAGGGCTGAAGGATTCTTAAATCAATTTAGTTTCTCTCAGCCAGCTAATGCACTCGGCGGCTGCACAGTACAGCCTAATGAGGAGTGTGTCTACAGGGTAATGTCTGCATCACTCCATGCCGCCATTAAAATTTGCAAATTAAGATTCATCTCACCATATAATTGAAGCCTCATTTCTCTTCATGCTGTAGTCACAGAAGTGGGCGTAAAAGTAAAGTTACAATCTTTTATGGAACATTTGATACAGTGTCGTGGCTTGAAATTTGCCCCACGGTCAAGGAAGATAGCATTTGAAGCAAAGTTTGACAAGCTGATCTCTGGTGATATCTTTTTTTTCAATTCCCCAAAAATGTCACTCGGCCCCTATGAGTCTGCCTTACAGTTTTAATGGAGCATGGGAGTCATAATTCATTGGGAAAATGATAAACGACGAAAAAGCAAAAAAAAAAAAATTAAATTAAAAAAATAACTCTAAAACACTGAAAGATTTGAGGTTAGATTTTAGACAGAGGTTGTTTTTTTAAACATAAAGCTAATCTATACTGCAGTTAAAGCTTTAGGTAACAAGATACTCAGCTAGTTTAAACACTCTCGGTTCTCAGCTCTTCCTTGTTTTCCTATTCTCAGCGGGGTGTAGTAGCAGAAGAGTGAGGCAGGAAAAAAAAATCTATAACATCCTTGTAAAAGGGGATAGTGTTACTGGTCAGAGTCTCTATGGAAAGCTGGGCAGGAGAGCAAAGAGATCATTTTTAATGAAGTGCTCTTGAGAGTTGAGAACCTTTGGGCTGTTGAAAAAATTTACATTACAGCTACACAGTGAACTTTCAGCAAGCACCAAGGACATGATTGAGGTTACTTTTGTCAGTCTTGTAAGTGGTCAAACTGTATTTTAGGAGACCAGAAAATGTCTTTCTAGAAATGGACCCGAAATAACAGACAGTTCCCGCTACATCTCAGTCTATAGTTACGTGAATCATTTTGGTTCACTTGTATTTGGTCTCACCGTGTTTCACTTTGGAGATGATATGTTGATGTAGAATATTCATTTTGAGCCAAAAATAGTGTTTTGCAAAAAAAAAAAAACAAAAAACAAAAAAAATTGTACCTGATGCTATCATGTTCTTCTAAATATTTGCATGATATGTAGAGAATTGTGATTAGGGCTTTCTTCTAAGAGGACCTTCATCTTTCCATTCTTAAAAGCCATATTTTTGATGTGTTCAACCAATAGCTTTCCCTTGTTAAGCTTACCCACCTAAACTCTGATCACCCAGACTCCTCCAGAGTTTTCTTTCAGAGTTGCCCTTTTAGTTTATATGAAAGATCTGACTACACTGAGCTTTAAGCACATCAGTGCGAGAAGATTTAGCAGGTATAGTTAGCTTAGGTTCTAGATGTATGTAATATATTTAGCTAAATATGTTAATTCTGCTCATTTAAGCGTCTATAAAAACCTTGCTTTCAAAATTGCATTTTCTTAAATGTGCAACATAGATGAAAAAGACTGGATCTGGTTAAAAGTCTGTCAATATTTTGTAGAGATTGTTAGCATTAGCTTCTTATTTCCTAATCTTAGAGGTTTATATCACATGCATTTTTCTTGCTGTAAAGCTCTTGTTTTGTTTCTTTCAGAATGGCAATGTTGAGAACCCGTACTGTAACGGTATCGAAGGGATTCTTGAAGCTTACCATCAAAGCCTTAAGACGGTTCAGCTGTATGGACCCACCAACTTCGCTCCTGTTGTTAATCATGTGGCAAGGTATAAACACAAAGATCTCCTGCTGTGTGTGTATGTGTGTGTGTGTTGCGGTGGGGAGTGGTGGTGTTGTGAATAAATCTGAGCATAGTTACTGATTCTATGAAAGTCAGTCTGTAAACAAGGCAGCAACACTATCCGATATTTTAAGCCCATAAGTGGAGGATTTCTCTCAGGACTAATGTGAGGGAAACAGTGAGCTGCAAAGGCAGAGATGAAAAGAAATGAAAATTAGGCAGCTGCATAAGACTGCTCCCTACTTTACTTTTACACATTTAAAATGAAAAAAGGGGGAGGAAAGGTCATGTTAACTACATGTATATTATTTCATGTCACTTCATCTTTCTAAAAGTGTTGATAGCTTGACCTATTCAATGAAGGAGTTAGTGTAATTGTGGAACATGCTGAAATTTAATATAATGATACAAATGTCCACAGGTCACAAGGCAGCAAATTAATATACCACCTGTCTCTAACATTTTAGTTGTTGCTCATTAAATATAAAGCACAGGTGGTTTGTTAAAGGTCCTGTTTTAATTAAAATATTTGTGTTAATAAATAATATTTAAAGAACTCCTTTAT
The DNA here is from genome assembly GCA_034780135.1 of Jordanella pulchra. Taxonomy (NCBI): domain Eukaryota; kingdom Metazoa; phylum Chordata; class Actinopteri; order Cyprinodontiformes; family Cyprinodontidae; genus Jordanella; species Jordanella pulchra. The sequence continues at coordinate 28,486 of JAUZNJ010046506.1, read as the reverse complement.
ATCTACATCTGATACAGAGAAATTTGGTTTATCGTATAGCAGTATCATGGGTTTATATATATAAATGTAGGTTTGTAAACATCCAACACATTATATGTTGTTAATGAGTTCGCAATTCGTCACTCCGCTCTAAAGTCTTACCTCATAAATGTAAAAAAAAGTCGACTTGGAACCATTCATTAATTACCATAATTTTCAATCAATTTCACATTACCTCCATCTGGTATTATTGATTTTCCTATGTCTCTCTCTCTCTCTTTTCTATTGCAATTAAATTTAAATTTAAAATTAAATGACATTTTTAGCAGCATGTTGGGAGATGAACCTGAGTGTTACTTTAGACCAAATCTTGAATTAAACATCTAAATCTGATGAACACTAACTTTTTAATGCCTATATTCTTTAGTTTGACTTTGAATAAAGCGCTATTTTCTGTAAACTTGCTGAACAATGTTGCATCATAATGAATGAACAAAGTTTTCCAACAACTAAGAAGCTCTTCGTCCAAATCTGCAAGGACAACCAAGCCCTTAACTCCTCACCCTAAAGGCTTTTATTATCACTGGGGTTTAACACAAGGACCTCTAGTTGCAGCTATAACAACTAAAAAATAACAATAAGCTCCAAGAAGATGCAATTGAGGTCCTGAACATGCCCTATCCAACCTCACTTACATCATGCAGTAAATGTTAGAGATACTCTGAACATGTTAGATATTATTTTCACCATCTTCTTCAGCGTACTATGTATTTTCACCAGGATCCAGTTCACTAGCAGGCAATCATTAGTTGACAGCTAAGGACCACCCTTAACATCCAAGACAAAACACAAAAGAGGTCTGTCATTATCACAAAACTGATCATTTACATATAGCACAGAAGTGTAATAACAAAATATCCCATTTTTACTTTTGGGAGGCTGTTTGCCTCTCTAATTAGCATTCCTTGCTCCTGCTCCTCACCTATCGCATTGTTTGCATGAAACCCAGTCCCAACGTTTTTGCCTGGAGAGCTTTGAGATGGAGGTTGCTTTTTGTAACTTTTGCAGGCTTAGCCTGACTGAACCCCAGGAGCCACCACCAGGCCACAAATCAGACACTCACTACTGAGCCTATTCCCCAAGGCCTGATTCAAGGAGGGTGTCCTGATGTTTCTCATTTAATCAAGATATGTAAATCCCTTTGGATCTGCCCCACTACCCTGAGGTTAATTCACCTTAGCCTGAAGTCAGGATAATATTGGCCTTAGGATAACAGGGATACTCAAAGTTAGCAGTTAAATATGAGGCAAAGAAAATGGTCATTAAAAAAAACTAGCAGTTTACACATGCTGCTCTAAATCACAAGCCAACAACAATCAGACGAATATTATGTTCACTATTCCAACAACTTGCTCCAACAATGAACATTATTAATTTTAAGGTTGCCTTGTTCAACAAAGGGTGAAGGAGCTATTTTTAACATCAAACAAAAAAAATATCTAAAATCAATCATTTACTTAACTATAAATAATTAGGTGTTGTCAAAATTAAAAGCAGAACTGTCAGGGTTAAGAAACACAAGCTAAACCTTATAGGAACAATATCCCCTAAAGACCATGTTATTTCATTTCAAACAAAAAAATGCAGACATAAAAACAGCCCAGGGAGCTTTTATACATATTAAAATGTCAGATTATGATTCTTAATCGTTTTGGTTTCAAGCTAATGCAATTTATCATAAAGTTGTACAGTTAACTCTTTTTTTTCCCTCTCCAAGGCCAATATATGTAGAAATGAGTGTAATAAAACCCACATTTATGACAACATTACAGAATTAAAGAGACACTAAACGCTTTAGATGAAGCACAACCAACCATTTAAAAACCAGAAAGGAAAGACTGACTTTTTCTTGTACATGGGCAGACTCCCGCTGTCACATCTGTTTCTGAAGGACATTTTTTTTTCATACGGCTGATTAAAGCAGCTTACGATGTTAAAGGTTTAAATAACCCTGATGTATGATACATGCTGGTTATGAGATATAAAGCTCGGGGATGGAATGGTTCATACTTTTAATCTTCTCATTCGCCGCTTGATAAATGAAGGAATCTGTGTTTGGCTTTTCACCTCGAACTGGTAAGGATCTTAAATGTATTGTAATGAAGTTGAAGAGGCCAAATGTCTCTTCAATCTCTAAACACTGCTGCTCCCACCTGCAGAGTGTGATTAAAATGCCAGCATCTTACAGTGAAATTTATCATGCTGGTGTAAAGGTTGTGGTAAAGCGTATGGCCTCACCTTTGACCTGTCCTTGGCACCTGCCATGATCCTGTTTGTTATTTTCCTCCTCTGGCTCATCAAAGTCGGTGTTATTGGTGCTAGACAATCAATAATGTTCTGAAAGAATAAGACTGCTGCGATTGCATAAACTGCTTCATAAATTATTCATAGGGGAGCCAGTGATGGGCAATCGAATCTAGGACACTCTCACATTGGTATCTCTGATGGGTTCTGTAATATTATCTGTAAAGACCTCCGAGATGAAAGAAGCTATACAGAATATTTTAGCCTTTAACATGTTTATAATACATTAGTCTGTCACTCAGTGCAGAAACATGTTTTTTTTCCCATGCTTTTCTGAAAATATTTGACACTGGTTATTTCTCTGCAGCTCTTAGATGTTCCCTCCGGTTGTTTCTGCCAATCACAGTGTTCAGTGCAGAGCCTTGCACATGCGGCCCTTTTAAATATTATTCAAACTCTACTTTATTCCGATGCGACTCATGCTCTTTTTTCTCTTTACCCAGGTATGCAGCAGCCGTGCAGGATGGATCTCAGTACTTTGTCCTGCTCATCATTACAGATGGAGTAATATCAGACATGGCTCAGACCAAGGAGGCAATAGTGAATGTAAGTGCTGCTCCACACTAGCTGGAGGATGTTGATGTCTCTCTGAGCATTCTGCTAGGTTGTGGCACATTGGCATTTTAGGTGCTTTTAGCTTACTTCATTTCAGCTCTCGGGCTTTTTTGTTACATTAAGAGTTTATAAGCCAAGTGGCAGATCTGGAAGATTTTTGGAAGGTTTTCTTCTTATTATTATTTTTTTTTTTTGCTGCACTCCTCTCAGAGGCTTAGTACACTTTAATACTTATGCTTTGTACTGAAAACTACAGTTGACTTTTTTGTTTTATTATTATTACATTCTGCATGTTTATTGTACAGCAAAGCTGGTTGTGGTCTGATGTTTGTACAGGAATAATCGTCGTCCAGGTAAACCCTCCCAGCAACAGCACTCTGACCCCCAGCAGACTGGGTTTAAAGGGAATTTGCGACTGTTAATCAAACTTTTCGAACAGCCACACCTTCCTTTTAAGATCTTGTCTGCTGCTCTGCTCTCTGCTCAAGCTGAATTCATTCACTCCTGCTGGGACCTGGATTCTCCCTCTTCTGTCTACAGAGCTAAAGCCTGAATATCCTTTTTCATTCAGGCTTCGTTCTGCAGAGACGTATTTAAAAAAAAGAAGTTCCTTACAACAGTTTCTTTGTTTTTGTTTCTTCAGTGTTTGTGACATTTTAGATTATAACGGATAATAGTGACTGCTGTTGAAATTTAATTGAAGCGGGCTGAAATATGAATATTTTATAAAACTGTAAGAGGTCTGACATTTATGAAGCCCCCATTTAATGCCTATACAAAATTTAGAGCTAGAAATCTTATTTACTACTATATAGAAACAGATAAAGATACATTTTGCAATAGATAATAGCTTTTCCTTCCCTTTTATAAACCCAATAGCCATTTTGAAGTTCAATGCATACTATATATTTTATGAGTGTCTCCAAATTATTAGATTTAATCAAAAATAGTTTGAACAGATCCTGGATGTCTGCTCCTTCATGAATTTAGCATGCTGAGTTCATTAAAATGTAATCAAAGTGACTGCTTCATATTACATTAAGGCTTATGTTCTTATCAGGTAATTTTTATAATGTATGCTCATAATATACGTATGCATAGTTTGTGTTAGCTGAGCTTATAAAATAATTTCTATGCATTGAGACACTTATGCGATTCCATTTGTGCACTTCTACACTAAATTTATGTAGCAGATTCCAATAGATACAAGCAGCTGCAAACAGGACCACCAAGTCCAGTACATGGGAGTGATTTGCAACCATTTTTGTATTAAGCTACAGTTAAATTATTTTGGGAAAGAAAATTAAAGGGTTAAAGTGACTGAAGCAAAAAAAAGAAAGTGAAATGTTCCCCATATTGTTTTAATCGTGTCTGAGCCTTGATAAGAAGAGGCAATGCATAAAGGTCTAATAACATCTGAATGGAAGATTCTCTTTACAATGGCATTTATTAATCAATAAATGATCATGCTGAGTACACACTGCAATGAAATATCAATTTAACCAATAACATCAGAAATAAGGAGAATTTAAATGTTAAAAGTAAGCAAATGTTAAAGTTACAATTGTAGATACATAAACTGCACAAATTTAAAATTGTTACCTAAATCAACCAAGAAAGTTTGAAACTGTGAAGGTCTATGTCTAATCAATTTTGACTATTTGTTGGTTGATCTATCTTACCCAAAAATCTCACCTAAAGTAATGTTACATTCCAGGTTATGTGGAATTTCTGACCTTTTCTATAAGTAGATGGTTTCATCCTTAGCCAGAAAGTAATAGATTTCAACACATGGTAGCAATCTGCACTACCCAGAGATCCCAGGCTTTTCAAAATGCAAATCTGTCACTTTGACATATCGGTGAAGGTTCTCATTCATCCAGGTCATGGTCAAGCTAGGAAAGTTCAACTTAGGCAACTGGACGTGTAGTTTTCTAGAAGGTGTTTCGCCTCTCATGTCACTTTGAAATCCATAAAATACTATAACTGGCCTTTTCCCCTAAATGAATGCATGATGAGTTATTAAAATTTAAGCTAACTGTTTTAGGACAAAATAGAGCAGAGAATGCGTAAAAAAAAACTTGAGTCTTTTCTTTCTTTATTCCCATAAGCCCCAAATTACTAGAGTCTCTGCTGTTTGTCAAAGTCAATTACATTCACTTAAAAGTATTTAATAAAAGCAACAAATATTAAAACGCAGGTACTAAATGCAAATTTTAATTCAAAGTTAGATTTAAATGTTGATTTAACCTCTTATGCAAACACTTAATTTAGTAGAATATGTGATGAAAAAATACTTTAAACAAAAAGCTTTTCAGTGCTGTTTTCAAGAAGCCAGCAGTTTCAGCACATGTCTGTTTTACTGGGATTTGCTGTATCTTTTTTCTATTGATCTCCTTTTTCCATTACGGCGACAAGAAACCTTCTCATAGTTTTTCATTTGGAGCTAGATTTAAAGAGCTCTATCTGATCTAGAAGTATACCGTACCAACAAAGCCTTTCTTCTTTATTTGTTCTGTAAAAGTTGATTTTGATTCATAAAGCTTTTTAATACTAATTACAGCTGATATTTAGTGTTGACTGGCATGTTGTTTTTTTTATCACAATTGGCATATCTTGAAATTACTCTTGTTGGGATTTGCTGTATCTTTGTTGTGAGAGCAGAGACTAAAATTCATGTTGGAGTGAGGTCCCCTGAGTGACTTTTCAGTACAAGGAAAGTAACAAATTGTGTAGACTGAATAATTCAGCTCTGAAAGGAGGATTTGATCTGGCATTTATAGGTATAGTATATGCCTGTGGGATCTTAAGGGAAAAGGAGCAAACTGAATATGTATTTCTTAAGCGAGGGGGAAAGTTCTTGAGGAACGAATGAAGTGGAAAAGATAAAAATGGAAAGAGTTGGAGGGGGGGAAATTGATAAAGACCATGAAGGGGGTGGTCCTCTACAGTCTATTTACTCCTGTCTGTGACAGACAGCTCCCTTGGGGAGGTTTTTGCAGTAAGCCTGGCCTACTTTCACCCTGCAAATGCATTTTTACCACAAGCACATATCATTCATTCATGCCACAACTTTTTATATTTTGAGCGTCAGGGCTGTGGTTTAAGTACATGTAGCTCTGCACCACAGTTCAGAATACGATCCTTATTAAACCCCAGTATTAAGATTTAATCTTTGTTTAGGCTGGAGGTAAATATAAAGACACCATCGGGTGTTTCTAAAGTAAACTGTGGTCATTTTTGTCTGCTAACCTAATGAATAAGGCATGTGAGACAGAGTGATATTTTCAGATACTCTCATGTGCTTTACCTCTCAGGGGTGAACAAACTGTATGTCTTCCTTTTTGTCAATTTTTTTTAATCTATTTTTAACTTATTTATTTCATACCTGTTTGTAAACTGGACTTCTTGCAGGATTTTGTATTGAATCTAAGTGAAATGATGTGTTTCCTCACAAAGCATTTCATCTCAATAAACTATGAAATCGCTGTTTACTAGTCAAAATTTACCAACATTTTCTCATACGTCGACTGATTGCTGGTGCTTCTTTTGTTTTTATGACAGGGTGCAAAACTCCCGATGTCTATCATTATTGTTGGAGTTGGCCAAGCTGAGTTTGATGGTGAGAATTCAAACAAAGGAAATTATTGTGGACTTCCTGTCCCTTCAAATGTCAACAAACTCATTCTTTTTTACAAACAGATATTTTCTTAAAGTGTTATTAACTTGAGTTTAAATATAATTTATGCCTTTACTCATGACTCATCTAACAACATAAAAAAAGTCTATCCATTAATACCACAGCATAATTGGGATTATGTGATTAAGATATTTCCGTCTCTGTAGCAATGGTTGAGCTGGATGGTGATGATGTCAGAATCTCATCACGGGGGAAGTTGGCAGAGAGAGACATCGTGCAGGTAAATCATATTTGTCATTCTCCTCTTGTAGCACATTAGTTTTCTATTGGAACAAAAGCATGGACATGATTTTTTTTTTTTCGATATCTGTACTGTAAATTAACATTAAAAACTCATTTAGTGCACATCTTCATGTAAGTTATGCCCTACTTTAACCTAAGAAGCTTAAGTATGAAGAAACTGAATTTCTTCTGCTTATATTCTTGTAAATATAATGACATGAGTGACTCAAACTACATATTTAGAATAGCTTCTCTAAGATCAAAACTGGGGCAATAAATTACATTCAATTCACTTTTTTTATGTTTTTAGTAAGCAAACAGGATGTAAGCCAGCATTCACTTAATATATAAATCCATAAGTCCTAAAACTTCATGGAATATTTCCAGCTCTAAGATTTGTGTGAAACATAAATGTAAACATAACTTTCTTATCTCCATTTTTTTCTTGATCTCAACTCCAAGTTCTAAGACTTTTTTTAGACAAATCACCTTTTTTTAAAAAAAAAAAAAAAAAAGTGTCTATAAATCTGTTTAAATCTGAGCAAGTGATCACTTCTACTTTGCTGGGATAATCCATCCATCTCACAGGTGTGGCTAATCAAGTTACTGATTAGACTGCATGATTATAGCAAAGAATTTATGCAACTGTCAGAAACCATCCCCCATGGTGGGGGTATAGTAATGAGAGTGTAGTTATGGGATGGTTTACGTTACAGGGAAATGGAAGATATTGTTATATATTTCCGTTAGTAAACTAAAACTTGAAAAAAAAATGTAGATTTAAAAAATGTACAAACTGTTATGAGTTTTTTTTCTACAATGTATGTGGTTATATACTTAATCACACAAAAATACAATTACTTGAATATTACAAAATTTTCCGTCAAATATTCACCATCTTGAATTTCTAATAGCTGAAGAAAAAATGTTATTCTCCTTTGTGTTGTAGTTTGTACCATTCCGAGACTACATGGACCGCACAGGTAACCACGTCCTCAGCATGGCACGCCTCGCCAAAGACGTTCTGGCTGAGATCCCTGACCAGCTGATCTCCTACATGAAGAGCAGAGCCATCAAACCCAACCCTGTCCCCCCACCTTACTCATCCTGCGAGCAGCCTGAGACTGAATCTGTTTGATCCCTGCATACCACAAGGCGCCGCCTTGGATGGGTCACTTTTCAGATTAATGCAAATGATTCTTCAAAGGGGGCAGTGGAAAGGTTTAGGGGCATTTTCCCCCGGTGAAACACAATAAAACGCCATGATGAGTCGGAGTAGTGAGAGGAACTTGTTGATAATCAGAATGTTTAATTCTTTGATAGCACTGAGAGGAGAGCAGTGCAGAGGGAGGTTTTAGGTGTTTGCTGTCAAACCTGTCAAAGTGGTGATGTAACGAAGAGTGAGTCTGTAGGAGAGGCCTGTTTGAAGGCTTACACATATTAGGATGTGTCAGTTTGTATTTTGTTAGTGATATTTTGTTGGAGTTTATGTGTTAATCTAGCAACCCCATATGACTACCAGTTTTTAGTTATTTGGTAATATATTGCAGAAATAAGTCTTTTTTATGAGAATTTATGGGGTTTGGATATAAAATAAGAGAACTGAAGGAAGCATATACTAAGTAGTTTTCATTTCATTTTGTGACCAGCATTAGAAAAGCAATCCCCATTTCTACTTTGATAAAGGCTGTACCATAGAAGCATGTGATATCCACCAATATAGGAATCATTTTCTCTCATGAGGATTATTTTTTTATTTGCAAGCTGTTACTTAGTCTAGTAGCATACAGATTTTCATGTCCTATGTGTATTTGTAGTCTTTATATGAACAAATGCACTAACTGTCAAAAGAAAAGCACAAAGTCCTCATATTCTTCAGCTAAATGCTTTTATTTTGGAAAATCAAACTATAATGAAGATCATGGGAAGGATGACATATTACATTTCAGCACAGCTTTAATATTCTCTATTAGTATTTTAGACAAAATTATTATTTGGTATATATTATGCTGAATATACTTATATATCAAACTATATTTTACTTACCATAATGAGCGGGATGTTTACATAAAAATAACTGCATTATTCCTAGCACAACCTCTTTTTTGCTATCTGTATGCAAATAATTAAATTGTACTTAAGTGAGACACTTTTCCCATTATACTTGTATTTCTTACCATTATTTTCATACCATTATTTGTTTTTATTATCTGGATGTTTGATTGACGCCTTTATTCTTTAAACTCTGATGTCAACTTTCTCCCATCATTTCTTCCTTAAATTTATTTACATTTTCTTAAGGAAGGCCCTGAAGATCAGAAATCATTTGCTAGAGGAAACTTGATTTTAAAAGGATACATGTGTATTTCTTATTTGTTAGTTATCAAACAAAAACAATAATTACTGGGAGTATTAAATATGGTCTAGTTTAAGCTTGACTGTACTCAGTCTGGGTCAGCTGTTTTGTCTTTACTATTGTGTATACCTCCACATGTTGTTTTTCTTTGTATGTATTTTTTCCATCTACTATTGAAACATCACATTTTGTATTACATGATTAAAGTCCACGCACCTCCTTTCACACTTTTCCATCCCCTAGTTAGAAAATGTTATAGACTCTTAGAGGCACAGATGAATCTTTCATTGCAGCAGTTTGATCTCACACTGAAGATTTTTGAAAAATCCAACCTTTAACCCCAGATGTAATGATTTAGAAGGGTGAGTGTAGGATTTAGGCCTGTGCACAGAGAGAGCTGATTGAATTCACTATTTAATGGGAGTCCTCTCTTCATGGATTTGGTTTTATTATGATAAAAATACCCTATTTCAGTTCAGTCAATCAAGGTACTTAGAACTGTGAAAAACAAAACAAAGACAAATCCCTTACCATAACAGATCCTCCATCATGCTCAGCAGTGGACATGATCTTCCTATTTACACTATAGTTCTGTTATTTCACTCCAAACCCACCTGGTCAATCAATACAAATCTCCTCTGACCAAAGTACACAGTTCAAATTAAATTGATGGATGGTTGTTATGGAGACAGACCAGCACTAAGATTACATTCCTTACCATCATATTCCATGTTCCTTATTTGTGTCTAGTTTATTTTTAATATTTTACAGTGGGTTTTAAACCTCCTCATGGTTCCCCTAGTGGATAGGGGAAAGTCTAGTTGTGACGACTCTTGGGAAAACAACTTTTCTACACTCTGATTAGTTTAACAAAACAAAGCATAAATACAATGAAAAAGTGATGTTTACATAGTTTTATAAGAAATGTGAGGAGTGCCAATGAGCGACAGTTAATTTTTCTTAAACAACTTCTTAAAGGGGATTTTTAACCCTTTGAATGTACAAAAGGTGGATTTTTACATTTTTTTGCAGAGTGAGATTATGTCAATGCAGAAAAAGATAAACATGTACACTTAGATCTTTTCACTCATCTTTCCAAGGATGACAATAATAATCATACATTTTTTGTTGGGGAATGCATTTTTTTTAGAAAGTTTATACATTTTTGTTCATTGCAGAAGATACATTTTTATTTTCCTCTCCATTTTCTCCCTGTCACTTGATACTTTGACCCAGATGTGCCTACTGTAATAAAAACATATCCAAATTCAGTTTACCCAGGTGTTTAACATGCATTTAAAGAAACTGCTGAAGACGATGAAACTTTCTGATTGGGACAGTCACAGTGACTGCTGCTTAGTCACTCTGTGTCCATCGGTATTCTGTATCTTTTATACCTACAGCTCTTCCCTAATATTCTTTGAGGTAGACGCTAAGCCATGTTGTACACTTTAAAACCAAGAATTGTTTACAATTTACCTGTAGCTATTTAGATCAATCACCTTCAGGATGGGTTTCATTAAGATAGCTTGTCAGTTTTAACATCTTATTTCTATTCGGAGTATTATTGAATGACAGTGGAGAACCAATGTTAACATGAATCTACTGTGTTGTCTCTATTTTAATTTATCTATATTAATCTTATATTTTTTCTTTACTGTTTCTAAATCATGTTGCTTCAAGAGCTCTTATTGAGCTTTAAAGGTTTGATTAGTCTCCAGAAACTCAGTTCAGAGGTACTAAACTGTTTAGTGTCAGCTCAGAACCTTGGTTGTTTCGTTTTCTGTTTTTAATTAATCCACAGTGGTTATATTCTGCCCCTCAGAAGACAAAGCAGAGTTTAATCTGCTGCCAAAGTAATTGTGTCATCTGACCTCAAACAAAGCTGTGAAGTTGCATAAAACCCATAAATGCCAGTATACCTCTACCGAAAGCCATTTAGTGCAAAGTAAAACAATAAACATTTTAGAAATAAACTTTCTCAGATAATCATTATTTAGCAGTTTCTATTATGATAAACTTTTTTCATTATTTTTTTTTTCCAACTCAAACTACTTATTCATGATAACATGAAAGCAAAATAACAGCAAAATAAATAGATATGATAATAAAAGTGAAAAGGGAGCAGAAACCTTTCAAATAGAAGTTGTTCACTTTTCAGATCGAATTAATGTGTTTATTGTGACAACAAATCAGTTAAACTATGATTAAATGTTTTTTTTAATGAGCATTTTTTCTCAGATTATGAAGTTTTTTTTCTTTTCCCCGAGGCTCATGACATCCTGACAGGAAAAAGAAATGAAAACTACCAAGGACACAACAATCACTTATGCAATTGTGAAACATTACTTTCTGAGCTCTATTTTTTAGCAACAGAGTAATTTATTTTCTTTAGTGGAAGAGGATTTGTTTAATTTCTTTTTCACTGATCTTTGAGGCTGTTCTCTAATTATGTACATAAATAAGCCCTGTTTAGGGAATGTCCAGTGCCAACATGTGTTCAGTTGTTGAACTTTAGTAGAAAATGTGCATGTTTGTGCCAAAGTGGCAGGAAGTTTGGTGGTTTTTCTTCATTTCACCTAATTACTGATTCTCCCACTGGCTTTATATGTGACATAGGAAGCTGTTTGGAGATAATAGCCTCTTCCAGCATGTTGCCTCAATGCTTTCTTTCCATTCCTTTCATATCAGATACACATTGAATGGGTTCTTCTTGCCACTCCTCCTATTTTAACCCAGGTTGTTTACATACCTCTTTTGATCTCTGACTTGCATGCTGAAATTAAGATTTCCAAACCAAGTGTTAGACACGATACTGTCGTCATACTGTGGTTTGTGAAATGCTTTGTAATGGATTGCCTTAACTGAAGATTAATAAACTATTGATAACTTTGACAGAATGAGTTTTTCTTCAACTAGCAGATATGCATTGAGTTAAAAAAGTTTATCAGCATACTATTATGCAAACATGAGACAATACATCCATTTTCCATACCTGCCTATTTTCCAGGGGGACAAGTGCCAGTTTCCACCAGTCACAGGGAAAAAAGGGAAGGGTAAGACCTTGAGAGGGTTACAGGAGAAAGAGACACACAACTATACAACATACAGTCACTCTTAAGAGCAATGTAGAGACATGTTTTTTTTTTTTTTTTTTTTTTTTGAAAATGCATGGAAGCCAGAGTACCCAGGAGGTAGCCTAGACATACGAGGAGAACAAAGCAAACCCTCTTACCTTCTAACGGCATGGCAAAAATGCTTACAACTGCTCCACCATGAAGCTTAACTGAGATCATGATAAATAATTTAAAAACCCCATTTCACTATTATTGAATTATTACAATGAAAGCAATAAAATTTATAGATAATTTGGTTTAATACTCGTAGCTGAAACATTGATCAATAATTCATCAAAATTACCGAATTTCCCTTCAGGGATCAATAAATTATAATTGAATTCAATTGAATAACAGAACATCTTGGATGATATTACTTTACAGAAAATTGATGTTTTCTTAAAAGTGAAGTCATAAAGGTTAAAAACCTAAGATTGACTGGAACAGGAGATTACCGAGAAGCTGCAAGTAACATGCATTGTTCATGCAACAAAAACTAAATGTAGTCTATCTATATAGCAGCTACTCACAACAGCTATCACTTCAGAAAAAAACTCAAATCATACAGATGTCAGTATCTTACATTTCAATCAGTCAGTCAGTCATTCATTTGTAGAGGAGTTCCCACCTCCACAAGAAAAAAGCTTAACAAAATCAATTCATAAAAAAACACAAAGAGATAAAAGAAAACATTACAAGGCAAGTTAAAAACAAGGTAGATAAAATATAGATCAAACTAGGTGGATCAAAGCAGAAGTGCTGCCACAAGAGATGAAGCACTTGTAGAATAAAGTCTTTTACTTTGATTTGATTTAAACAGGCTGATCTCTGTTACAGAACGAAGATTTTATGGAAACTGGTTCCAGAGTTCCCACAACTGTTGTTACTCTAAGATTCAAAGCCTTCAAGCTCAGGGATTTCCACCATTTTTCATGTGTTCTCCCCACAAGACTCCTTCCCTTGCCAATGTACCAAGTTACTGATAAATTTGTCCACAGTTTCCTACTTCTCCTATAGCTGCTCTTTTTCTAATTTCCTGGAAATCACTCACCTGCCTGTTCACCCTCTGATGATCACACCGCAGCTCAGAGAGAACGGGAAAGAACCCAGGAAAAACAAGCCCACCGCTCTGTTTACATGAGTCCCTGGCCCTCTCTTTAAGGTTAATTCATTTGGAGCCAAAGATGTGTCCTTTTCTCTCCAATGTTTTACTCCATTTCTTTGTGAAAGAAGGGAGGTCTTGTCTCTGGTTTATATTAAACGCCACAAACTCCCTCAGTCCATGGATGTGCTGCACTAGAGGTTCATGTAAAAAAGACAAGCATGAAATTTGGATTAAAGAGTAAAACTGACAAATTGTACTACCGTTTTGAGGGAAACTTCAAAACCCACTTTTTGTTTTGTTGTAGAATATGTTATCCTCCAATGAAGCCAAGCCTGAACTTTTAGGGAAATTTCAAAATGAAATATGGTTGAAGCAGCATCTTTCTTTGGGGTCACTTCAAATGTTCAAATTTTGTTTAGTCAAGGAGTATGAAATGATAAACTGTTCCAAACACATACTGACACATTCAGGTATCTGTTGGAAATTGGTGGTTATATAGGATTCTTCTTTTTTAGACAGATTGGGTCCATAGAAAAGAAATAGATTTTTGTAAAGACAAAGCCAGAATCCAGAACTAAATCCTGTAGAAAATCATTATGAGTTCCTGTACAGTAATATCAGGTCTTCACACAAACCATTTCCTACTTCTATGCCCCAATCTTTGTCAGTTTATTACACAAACTAACCCCTAAGCACAACAGCCTGCATTGGTTGTAAAGTACTATACACAGTTTATAAACCTTTGTTGTTCTTATGTGACATATTTCCATGCTGGGTTCTGTGTTTTAGTTTTGTTTACAAAAGAGCCAACCTATCTGTTTGTACCAGGCAACACACATTCCAACCTGTGATTTTACTATGACTTTACTTTATGTTCCTTCAAACAACTTTTCTGCTCATTATTTAAGTTTCCTCAGTAAATTATTTATAATGTACCCATCCCTTCTAATTGTATCTGTGTAAAATCTGCCTGCTCTGGTAAATCATTGTGAATTATCAAAAGGTGCACAATTCAATAAAAAAAAAGATCACATGGCTTTTAGAATAAAGATTAATTTCCAAAGCCATTAATATGAATTTGTATTAAAATACATAACTCCTCCACTTAATAAAAAAAAAACCAGACAATTAATCTTTAACAACTCTTCATGTTTATGTTGTTGTTTGGATTGTATGTTAAGTTACATTGGTGAGAAATGTCTGGACCACCATGAATTATTTTGTCAACATTTGCTTTAATAGCTCACTTGATTTTTTTTTCAAAATCACAACATCCTTAAGATATTTTTGGACAGACTTTAACATTTTCTTATCAGCTATATAACTCTGACCCCTGCAAAGTAAATTAAGAAAAGCAATAATCTTTATCTAAGTCACACCACACAAGAAAAACTATATAAGGTTGCGTTTTGATCTCCATACCTGACACAACTTTGGAAAAGTTCAAAACCAGTATTTAGTTGATCTGAGTTAAGGTCAAAAAAGGTAACAAATCTATTTTGTTTTTAGCCAGAAGGATACTTAATGCGCACAGAGGCAGTCTTATGTGCCAGCAAAGCACCTTGGTTCAAAGTATTTTTCAGAAAACTGTAAAAAGAAAGGGCACTGATATTGGAAAATAAATCTTGAGGTTCCTTCTTTATTTTCCTTTCATATGGTCAATTAGAGTTAATGCACAGAGCTGTAGTCTGCTCTGGATTTACAATGTAACCTGTATTTACCGGGTCAGCTGAAGAGAATGACATCCTAAACACTGGCAAACACTTATGGTTTCACTTGGGTTTATAAACAGAACTAACACCAAAAGTTCAGTTCATTCACGGTAAACAAGTTTTCATCATTTTTAATGTTTTGTTTTGTTTCTTTCTTCTTTTGAATTCATGTATTTATTTTTGTGTTCGGATCTTTCTGATTTTCTTTTATTTCTTCTCTTGTCCATGTAGTTTATTATTAATGTGTTCTTTAGTTTGGTAAGGTCATGTCCTATACATTAATTCCTTTGTGTTTAACTTCTTATTCATTTTCATGTTTTGACTTTGCATTTTAATCAAGTGCCTTTATGTAGCATAAGTTTTACTTGACAAACCTAAAAAAAAAAAAAAAGTTTTTATATGCACCAACATATGTGGTAAAACTGAGTGACCCTGTAGTGTAACCCTGTTTGCTAGAGTTTTGTTTCCTGGATCCTGAAACTGACTGGAACCCTAATGGCCAAATAATGTATCTTCATGGAGCAAAATCTGCTTTGCAATATGTTATGTTCTGCTCTTTTTTTGCCAGACACAACAAATAACCTGCATTAGGATTTTTTAGAGGTGGAAAACTTTTGGAAAGTGTCTTTTTTAAAACTGGTGGTCTCCTTTTATTCCAATATCCTAAGGCTGTTGTCATCAGTACAAACCAGCTTGTAGTTACTTTAAAAATGCGGGTCTTGAATATATATTTATTCAGATATTATGGACGGTGGAATGAACCTGATTCATTAAAAATATGAACTGAATGTAACAAAACACTAAGGAAATGATTTGGGTACAGCAAAAGTTAATGATCAAAAAGGTTTTGTGAAAACCTAAGGTGCATAAAGAGGGTCAGCAACTGATGAGATGGAAACTTTAGTAACACTTGAGGAATTTTGAACAAACTGTATTAGCAGACTAACAAATTTTGGCTAATAAAGTTTGCTCCACACACTTGAAGTGTTTCTGAAGTTTTCCCCTCACCGGCACAGTAAAGGTCTTAATTATAAGTTGACATACAACAGCAATGTGTCATGTCCCAAACTTTGTGTATTTTCTTGTCAATCTCTCACTTTTAGCTGCACTGCTGATCTACCTTTCCTCATGATAAGGATCTGCTGACACCTCTGCTGAAGCCTGTCCACCTCCACAGATGAACACTGTTCCATCGAGGGCAACATTTAATCAAAAAAGGCCTTTATTAAAATGATATGCTGACGCTTTTGTTTAGATAATGCTGTCAAAGGAGAGTACTGAAACAGATAGATCGCTCTGGTGAACTTTTTATTAGAAACTTTTGTATTTTTTTTTTTTTTTTTTGGTCAAGATGGTCGATTTATATCTCCACATCTGCTCCATTGGGAAAATATGTCGTCTTACCAAATGCATCTCCCTTGGACATGTGTTTTTCTCCCCCTAATTAGATGCACTGCTGAGGAATCAAGATGTCCACCTGGGGAGAGGGAGACAGCAGCTGGAGACATAAATTACCAGTCTCGGATAATACCAACACCTCCTTTGCCCACCCACGTACTGCCTGAACAATAACCACCAACTGGCAGCTAGGAAGAAAATCAGCAGCTAATGACATAGAATTAAAACCTACTTCTGCTGCATGTACGATTTCAATTGCACAATAGGCGAAAATCCCTCTGCTCACAACTTTATTACTTTGGAGCTCTGACAAGCAGTTTTCATGAGCCAAAACAAATATTGGGAAATGTTGTTTAATCTGAGAATAAAGACCAAAAAGAACAGTTAAGATTTTTCAAAAATACACCAATTCACATCTCTGCCTAGACCTCTAAAACAGATAATTAGCATAATATGTCTTTTGTTTAATCCATTCCAAAAGGAAGGGGAAAAAATGGTTTCAATGGGAGCAATGTTTGATCTTGCCAGGAAGGGGAACTTATTACAAACCAATTTACATCTATCTTTTTGATAAAACTAAAAGCTTTATTTTTATGACACAAAGGCTGTATCAGTCTTGCAGAAAAAAAAGTGGAAAAACTCTGTTGCTTTTACGTCAGTAATTAATGATGGAAAATGCTAAAATAAAAATGTGTTTTATGGCTGGATAACAAAAAGACAAACTGTTGAAGGGTTTTCACTGTTATCACCGCATAAAAAAGAGAAGCTGAGCTAAAGTAATAAAAAGAAATTGTATTTGCAAAAGTAAAAACAAATTTTCAAAGTAAACATCAAAACATTTCATTAAAGGTCAATATGTGATTAATAGTTTGGAATCAGTCCTCTGTGTTTAATCTTTTCAGTAGGTGAGGAGGGAGGTGTATGGAATCCCTTCTTCAATAGCAGTACAGTTTCAGTATTGACCCGTAGCCATATGTCTTCAGTAGAGCCCAATTAAAAAACCCCACACGTTCCTTGGCAGTGAGGTGAACTTCCTCACATCTATCAATTTTTAAA
>JAUZNJ010046506.1:0-10823 GCA_034780135.1 Jordanella pulchra | reverse complement strand
TCAGTAGAGCCCAATTAAAAAACCCCACACGTTCCTTGGCAGTGAGGTGAACTTCCTCACATCTATCAATTTTTAAAGCTAAGGTCAATTGAAAACTCATAACGTTTTTCTTTTGCTCAGATACAGATTCTGAGAGGCAGGGGGTGATGAGGATGACTGCAGCTCCATCTGCTCCCTCTGACTGCTTGCTATACCTCTTTGTCCTGAGCTTTTTGCTCTGCTGGTTGAAATGAACTGCTCTCACCTTGGGGCTAAACACAGGTCCTGCTGAGCAGCACAAACCATCCCTGAACCACAATCCACTCGCCGCCCTGAATTGGCTATAAATCATCATTAGGCCACCGATAAGGAATGATATTATAGGAATGAGTGAATTTGTGGAGTACTGAAATAGAGGTAGAGTGGATCAGTGGGTGGTTTCCCATTACCTCTTTTATTGGGTAATGCTCTGCAGATTTGTCAGCTCAGGATAGCTATTCACTCGGGAGGTAATTGTGATGAATCAGCTACTATTACTCCAAAACTATTGAAGAAAAAAACAAATATCCACATTAACTGTTTATTTACATGCGTATTTAAAAGCAACTGAGATTTTTTCATGTGTATTAATATTTAGATGATTCTTGACAGGTAGAATGTATAATTAATAGAGGAACAAGAAGAAAAAACTATGGAAAAAACATAAATTTTCACAGTAGTGGAGACCTGGCATTTGATTTTCATGGTTCTGGACATGATATCATCAGGCAGAGGGAGGCTTATTTACATTGTGCTGCATAATGGGGCAGCGTGTTTCTCATACTCATGAATTCTCATTACATATGTAAACAACGAGAAATTTAAACTGTCAACACTATTTTTCGGTCTGTTTACGAGATTATTTTTGGTTGCACAAACAGAAAGACAGCAAGAATAAATTACTCATATGACAGTTTATAAATAAAACAAACGGAGGTTTTTAATTTCTTTTTCTTTAGTTTCTTTAAAAAAAAAACTGTTCATAAATGTTGAGCCTTTCCACATGTTTTAATTTTTAACAATAAACCTGAAAGCATTATATTTTGATCGTATGTGCTACATCAAACATGCAGCAGCATATAATTCTGAAGGGAAAAGAAAATTATACTTGACTTTCCATCTTTTTATATAAAAAAAAGTTTGAACAGCAAAGTTTGCACTAATTTTCATCTATATTTGTTCTGATACTCAGATGTTAATTGGACAAAATCCTGTATAAGCTCTACACTGCTTCCAACCTAATATTTGTATTTTTTCGTGATGGTCTAAAAGCTTCAATACCGAACTTACTGAGAAAACTGGATCAAAAAGCAAACCAAACAGATCAAGGATATTACATGAGTAACCTAGTAATCCTAAATCAACTTAATACATTCCATTCAACTACATGACTACATTGTGTTGTAAATATATATATATATCTATATATATATATCTATATATATATATAGATATATACGACGCTAAACAGAACTGAAAACAGAGCAGTCCGGGAAGAAAACCTGTCAAAAGCTAAAGCATCAATGGGATAGTTTACATTATAGTTTATTCGTGCCTAGTAAAGATTTTTTTTAGCTTTTGAAGGTAATTATCACACTGATTTATGTCTGTTGATAACAGCAGATAATCTATTTGATGATATTAGTATAAAATCACACCTACTGAAGTGGTTACACCCTTTGACCTCATATTCAGGTATTTGTGTACAGCTGTGCCTGTGATGAATCCCATGTGTGCCTGGCATGAAGACACAAGCCAATGCAAATAGCCAGCCTGTTAAAACCTTTTGAGTGCTGCCAGCGGCTATAAAACATTTTGGTGGTGAGAACTATTCCCTGTTGGCTTACGTCGTTTAGCAACCAGCTGAAAAGTGCTCATAGTCCTTTCTTTGACTGGGCTGTCATGCACTAAAAGGCTTTGGAGAGTCAAATAAATGAAAGCAGGTGACAGTTTCCAGTTGCTGTGCCATCCATCTCTCTACACATACGTTCCCCTTCTTTTCCTTATCTCCTTGCTAATCTAAAGTCTGCCTAATATCTTTGACTTGTGGGGAATGAGAGGTGAAAACTGAGATGGTGGTAGTGGCGGGAGGAGGAGGGCAGGGTTCAATGAGAGGACAAACATAAACAGTAGTTAAAAAGAGACAAACAAGGTGAGGAGAGGACAAAAACAAAAGGATGGAAGTAATGGGAAGTAAAGGGTTATCAGATCAAGCAAAGAGCCACATAACTGAGCCTCCTCTGGAAGTGAGGACCTGCGTCTAATGAATGATAAAAATCCTAACACACAAGCAATAATAGCATCAAACAGGCATTTTGAGGTCTAACTCTGTTTAATGAGAATCTCTGGGAAAGAGAGTCACAAAACTGGAGCTTCCTCTCTGAAAAATAATGAGTTTGGCAGCTTTTACCTCTGCTCCCTAAATCCTGTCTTTTTATGCCTTATGTGCTCCTAATGGAGCCGTTGTCTCATCCCCCTTATCCCTGCACAATTTTTTTTGTCTATTTACAGCCTCAGAGGACACCCAAACACATGCACTTTTATATGTTTGTGTGTGAACCCCTGCACAGGAGAACATTGGCAGAGGCAACAAAAATAGCAGAAGACTGTGAGCACAAAGATAACAGCTTCTGCTGCTGTGTAGGTGTGACACAGTTGAGCTTCAACTTTCTGCAACCAACAGAGGAAAAAGCGACTGTGAGAAATCTCTAACCAAGTACAGAGAGCAGTGACTTTATGTTGTCTGTCCCTCCCTGCTGGAAGACGGCTGCTGCTCGTCTGATGCCACCTATGCCGAGCTCTGAATTGGCCCTTTTCTCCCACACAGCTCTGTCAGGAAAATGTTGTCTTTGAAGAGCCACAAAAAGCTGACAGGCTCAGCATTTTAAAACCTTAATGTAGAAATAAAATAAGGACAACAGCTTTCTCTGAGATGGGAGTTAAAATGCCGCCTGTGTTGCTCGTTGGTTTATCCTGCAGGAAGGTCCTGAGTGAAGTCAAGCTGTCTGTCAGGCTGAGGCATTTGGTTTAACTTTTCTCTGTGATGTGATGCTTGACTGTGGCGAGAACTCCTGCTGCATTATGGATGAACTCCAAAACCTTTACTGTAAAGGTAGAGTTTCTTTCAGCTTTATTTTTTAACCGGTCTCTCAGGAAATGAAAGAAGTCACTAATCATAGGCAGCAGGAGGAGTCAGCAGGGATTGTCTTTAGTATTAAAAACTAAATGTAGCTGGAATAAATTAACATGTAAGATCCAACCATCCGTTCTCTATACGTTCCTATTGTAAGCAGGGTCTTCAGCTATATACAATGTCCATTTGACACACATAGACTTCTCTTGATACCCATTTATGTAACATGTGAAATCACAAAACTTCATACAATATTGATATTAAAATCCTTAAACTATATATGGAGCCCATGGGAAACCCAAACATTAGACGAGAGGCCCCCATAGCCATGAATGAAATGGAATACACCTAATCCCACCCTGTGCCATTTTTACTGTGAATTTTATAGACTTGACAAGTAAAGCCTGTCAAATAAGTCCAACAACAAAACACTATTTTCAAATAGTATTATGTTGTTAATAAATTTAATATTCTTTTTACTCAGGTCAGACATTTTCCATTTGAATATTGGATTTTTGTTATAACATTTAGAACATGATCTTTCTTTTGTTTTTGTCTTGCATTCATGTGAACTTACTTCATCCAAATAGCTCTTTTCACATAAGTGAGTGGGGCTTGATGGTCCTTAGCACAGCTAAATGGTGAAGCTTCATTTTCCATATCGTCAACTTGTATGGTATAAATAAAAATGCAAAGGGAACATGTAAAGCAAAACATGCAAGCACAAAAATGAAAACAGTTTTTAATTTTGTTAAGATCATTGTGGTGAAACACGCCTCTTTACTCAGATTGTATTCATACCTGACACGTTTGGTTGGCTTTAAATACGCCAGAATTTGTCCCCCCCCTCTTGGAATTTACTTTTCTGCTGCTGTGAATACATTCAAACAAACTCTGGTCTTATGAACATGAACTGGCCACAGTCTGACTCAAAACATGTGTCTCTTTGGAGTTAACGAGCCACTTTATTTGTGAAGGAAGTACCGAAGTCATACTTGATCCATTGATGTGTTGCTTAGCAACTCTTGCTGCCAGCATACTGTGAGAGGTGGGGGTAAAGATAATCTAGTTCCCTTTGGCTGGCAGGACACATTCTCTGATGCCTCTAAATTTCATTCTTGCTAACAAGGAATGTAATGAAAAATAAATTTTTTTTGACCTGTTAATATTTTCATTCTACTCCTAAAAATGCTGGCATAGGTGAAGAGAAAAAGAACTCTTAGTGATGGCAGAATCTCAGACAGAAACGTATTATCTAGAGCTCTATTGTAGAATCAACATTTTAAGAAGAGCTGTAATCTGTCCAGAGAGACAAAAGGCAAAAAGATCCTTTTGTGGTTATTGAAGCAAATATTAGCCACTTTGCACCAACTAAAAACCCAGGCCCTTCATTTTGTTCAGAAACAAATGGAAACAAAAATAACTGCACACAAGATAAGAGGGATGCTGCTTTATCCAAGTGCTGCTTAATCATAAATTTTTAATTTAAGGAAGAATGCCTCCTCTCTTGTATTATTAAAGAAAACCATAGTTGAGAATCATGCCCAGTAAGCAGTTAAAGGAACATACCAAAATAAAGGAAAAACAGACATTTATTTTTGGAAGATGATGTGTATTTGGTTTATATTTGAATTTGATATATTACTTGCCTCGCAAAAAAACATCAAGTCTCTGAAAGTCTATCATTGCCAATGTCTCCTGGATGTTGGATATCTCCCATTGGCAGTATATTCCACCATTACCAAAGCTGCCAATGATCCAGTTACGGTACATGCACATTTAGATTCACTGTACGAGCTTCTAACACCTTATTCAACCTAAGAATTCTTAACACACCTGAATTGTTTGGAAATAATCTGTTCATTCAACACAATTTAACTCTTTGTGAGAATGGAAGTGCCCCTAAGAATGTTTATATTCATTGCTAACTCTTTAGTGGACTGATGCATATAGACAGAAATTGATGTTTCCATGATCTTTTTATGTGTGCTACATTATTGGATAAGGATAGATGTTGTTCAGTTTCATTGTTTGGGTTTAGAACCATACAAGCTCCAACTCCTGAAAAACAGGAATGCAGTCACATGTCAATGTACATATGGGAGTTTTTGTTCTCTGATAGTGGTAATGTCATTTGAAAAATTTTGTGAAGCTCCCACACATGTTCACAGCAAGTCAAATGTTTATTTATAGTCCTACACACGTTCATGCATTGCAGTTATTAGATACCCAGAAGTGTGTGATAAAAATTTCCCTACAATCTTTTTTATGCATGGTTTGAAAATAAACTCAGTTCAAGGTCTCGGGTGCCACATAGGAATTAAAATTAAAGTGTGTGTAATCACATGTAATCAATGATTTAAATAGAGGGGCTATTTTTTCATGCCCAGATAATTTGGAAAACCCGTTTAGTTTGTTAACAAGAAATAGTCTTTTTAAAACTGTATTTTGAACTTTACTCTGATTATTTGTGGATACAACAAAAAATAAATATAATCTAACACATTTTTAGAAGAAATGTGTAATTAAATCTGGGATGGTTTAGATCACAAAACTATTTATTTTTAAAGCACTCAGAAATA
The DNA here is from genome assembly GCA_034780135.1 of Jordanella pulchra. NCBI lineage: Eukaryota > Metazoa > Chordata > Actinopteri > Cyprinodontiformes > Cyprinodontidae > Jordanella > Jordanella pulchra. Next base: position 5,090 of record JAUZNJ010046506.1, on the reverse strand, counting down.
TCCAAGAGATGGTAAAAAAAACACTGTACAATGAAGTGAATAAAAAACAAAAGCAAGGAAAACAAATTACAGTCAAGGCAGCAGCTAACCTAATTAAGAATTTCAGGAATATTCATTTAAACTGGATCTTTGATAGGAAAAGATCTAAATATGTATAAGAACAACAACAAGTCTGTAAAATCCCTGCTAAAATAAGTTGGATGCTTTTTTGATAGCTTAAAAAATTATGTCTAAATGCATTGAACAATATATTGGAACATTATTGAGAGTATGTGTGAATTACAGAAAAAAAATCTCTGTAAACATAATTCTGTGAAAAGTCCCTTTTAGATGAGTCATTGAAATCTTAGATGGCTGCTCAGTGGAGCAGTTTTTGAACTGTTCTCTTGCAGGAAGAGGTTCCTAAAGTTGAATGGTCTCTACATGTGGTGTTTGTATGATTTCCTGAAGAACTCTTAGCTTATTTCCAAGTATTCCTGTTTCTTCCCACAATCAAAAACTATGCACATTAAGTTAATTGTTTAATGTACATTTCTTTCTGATAAAAGCTTAAATGCCTTATTTGGTCTGTGTGTCTCTTTTTATGGACTGACGACCTGCACTACAGAAGATAGAGCTTACCATTTTACAAACAAATTTTAATATTAACTTAAAATTATATTAAAATTTGAAGCAATGTTTGGGATTGGCAATACTAGCCGAAAATACCAGTGTTGGAATGACATCGACAAGACAAAAAACATCGAGTCCCTGATATCTCTGGACTACATAGGCTGATCATTAATAAACTTTCCCAATATGATATCAAAATAAGGCAATAATAAAGACAACGTTAGTTACCAAAGAATGAAAATAACAGCCAGCATTAAAACTGTCATGGTGGCCAGTTGTTGCTTTAGGATATCTTGTATGACCACTTTAGCGAAAAGTGGCCTTAATGCTAACCTAACTGAGATTGTTTTAACCAGATGTAATGTCAATAACTCAAGCAGTCAGTCAGATATTATCTTTTTCTTTAAAATGCCAAATAATCATACAAACAAAAGACAAATATAAAACATTAACTCCTAAAACGAAAAAAATACAGTGTGAGAGGACTTTAGCATGAGGACTAAACATAGATGTATGGTGCACTCACTTCTGTGGAATATAAAGAAGTAATCCTGGTAGATCACTTTTCTGACACGTCAGCAGCAATAAAGCCCTTTTTATATTACCTGCTTGGGAAGAGGTTTCAGAAATATCCTTCAGAAAGTGTACTGCATATATGATGAGGCCATCTGGAATACATTCAGCAGTAGATATTTAGTTGGAGGCTAAGAAGAATTGTCACATGTTAATTCAAAGTGAAAAATAGTTTTAAATATTTTCGTTTTTTCCACAAAGATTACAAAGCTGCCTTTTTTTAGACAATCACCTATGCCTCCCACTTTTTGCCTACACAGAATAGTGAACTGCCTCCCATTCAAACTTTTATTACTGTAGTGGGTCACGAGGGGGAACTGATTTTTAGTCCCTAACGAAGTCACAGCTGAGTCAAAGAGCTCTTTGCTGGATCAGAGCAATAATTTACACAGTTGGGCGCCTCTCTTCTTCTCCACAGCACACCGAAGAAAGAAAAAACACCCACTAACCACACTCTGATTCTGAGTAAAATTCACTTGCTACCCTTGGATACGGCAATTATTTCTGTAAAACTGTAATTTCTAACATTTATGATTAAGTAGTCATACTCTGCTAGTATCAGATAACAATACTTGATGGAAATATTGATCTGAACAGAGAGCTGAGTGAATTAACAAAACCTTATTATTTTCAAAGTGTTGTGACTCTTGGTTGCACTTGGCTTTGCTGGGGGACTGTCCTCTGTATTTCCACTTCTAAGTAATGGTGTAGAATCCATTACTTTAGCCCTAACACCTTGCTGATGTTGTATGAGGGGGTGTGTGTAACACTTCATTTCCTTTCACTTCTTGGACTCTTTGCTAGAGCTTTACATTAGTCCTTGTCACCTCCTTGCAATATGCTGCATGGTCTTGAAATAGTGTTTAGGAGTGGAAATGAATGTTAAGTATGCTGAGATGTTGATGCAAATTCTATCTCAAGTCCAGGCTCATCCCAGTTTCAATTCTACCAATCACAAGAGATCAGAAATCAGACCTTCTTGCTGCCAAGAGAGATTACAGGCTCCTGTAATCTGAGCCACCATTATCAGCACGCACAGAGCAATAAATCCACATACACCTTTTTCTTCAAATCTGATTTCTTTGAGTCCCAGACAAAGAGATAATAGCCTGATTGTGCACCAAAAGACTTGAAATCATACATTTTTTATAATGTCTACCATTTTTCTGACATCAAAGCTCCTTTTATGACTCTATTGGATGTGCAGAAAGCTGGGAATGTGAGATGTACAATAAATGCAAAAATATTTATAGCGTTTAAAGAAATTTCAAATTTTGTGGAGTTATAAACAGACATGTGAGACTTTAACAGGTTTCTTCCATCAGGGCCCCATATGTAGTTGTCTTTATCCAACCCTCAGTCCATGCTAAAGTATCCCTGCTTAAATGATACCATTATGTTTCACTCACCAAAACCAAATGTTTCACATTTTCAGTGTCAGATAATATTTTGTGGATCTCTGTAGCCCCTCTAGAAGTTAAGCCCAAATCACACTACTAACGTCCGAAATGTCACACTCCAATCCTATTTTCCATGCAATATTATGTATTCACAGAAGACTATATACTGGAAATCCCTACAGCATAAACACAAACCGGTGTGGCAGTAATTAGAAAGCTGCAGCTGCTGCCCAAACAAGCTCAAAGATTTTTTTCACTGTTTAATTTTCTCTGTACTTTTATGCTCCTTGCCTTGGTACAAAAAGCACTCAGAATGGTTTATCATTTGCCTATGTTCAAGTTTGCACCTTCAGCTATACACTCTCAAACCCCAACCTGTGATAAATATTTGCACATTCGTACTTTGGCCAGAAGGCGACTCTTGGTGCATCTCTTCACCCAGCAGAGATGACAACTTTTATCATCTTTTCACAGAGCTAAGAATGATAAGCCAAAACCATTATCAATATTTCTGAACTAGTGCAGAGAAAATTGGTAAATTTCACTTCCTCGTTGGACCCGAGGGCTCAGACAGCAATCTACTAACTACAGAGCTGCAATCGAACCCTAAAAAAGATTGGCAGTTGGTCTGAGGTTAGTAAGAAATTAATGACATGAAAACTTTTCTCCCACTTTTTTATTAAACATTCCCACTCTGAAATAAGGGAAGAAAAGGGTGAATGAACAAAGACAATACTGTATAATTGTGGAAGTTTCTCTAAAAACTATGTGTCCTTCCTCAGAGATTTGGGCCCGAGGGGCATGAACTCCTGGTACCGAGGGGGAATGGACAAATGGCACTAGGACCTGCTGTTGTTCTGGGTGGGGGTACTGTAAATTGGATGGAAAGTCTTATATCCATATCTCATTATTTATTGTGCTTCTTGCTTAACTGTAAGATCATCCAACACACTAGAATTACCTTGTAACATAGATATAAATTTCCTATTGTAAGTATTGGTTTCAAATGTTTTATTTTGTAAAACAATATACATGGAAATGTATGCTTCTTTTGTATACATTTGGTACTTTTTACGATATGTATTAATCATCTATAGAATACGAGTATTTACAAATGACTTTATACCTTTCCACTGTATTTTGTAAAAATCTAATCTGATATTATGATCAGACCGTTATGCACTTGGGTTTGACATCTGCTATGTCTGTGTACAAATTGCTTTGGCCACTTCTGAAGGGAGTGGTCAGAAAGACTCATTCACTGTTACTCAATAATCAAGCAGTTTGGAGTAAATTCCTTGGATGAATATTTTTTACTTCTACTCAAGCAAAAATACATTGACGTAATGCTACACTTGTTACTGTAAAATGTTTGCTCATTAAAAGCACCTCTACATGTACTGTGCTGAATATAATCATAACCTGACATAGATCCACTTGGGTTTACTGCTGTCTGACAGCTTTTTTGTCCTGTGTGATTTTCTTTCACTCTACAGTACATCAGCTTGAAAACAGCTACATTTATTAAAAATATTTTGGATTTCCTCGGTGCAACACTTTCTATTATAGGCAAGTTTTATCAAAGCAAAAGTTCAACTAGTAAGGACTCGTGGAGTGCGGATCGCTACCAACTAGTTCATTTCCCTATTTTACAATGTTATATTTATATAAATGTTATATTAAGAAATATTTAGCAATTCCTAAATATGGATTCTCCTCTGGACCACTGCAATAATGGAACGGGTTCTAAGTTGCACTTTGAGCCTGTCCACAGTTTCTTCCATAATCATGGTAATTTATGCACCCGGATACAAATATGGACCCAATCCACTATGTGAACAATATGCACGCTCATGTAAACACACACAAGTTTGATGATATTGCTGAAGACTGAATGTTGTATTTAGTGTGAATAGAGACTTTTTGCATGGAATTTAGTACTTTTATATAATTGTAATTCAATAAATAAAGCAGTTATCTTTATAAAATTAATATTGGATGCTATTAAAGTGACACACTACATTATAATTTAGTTTTTTATGTTTATATACAAATCAAACTCATTAGCAGTTTTTCTGGCATTATAGCCTCTTAAACCTATTGACCCCTAAACCTGCTTTACACCTCTTTTGTTGACTAATGTTCCCTAAGAAACTGCAGAAGCGTTTATGAAAAAGCAGCATTTTCTAATGACCTGACTTCTTAGGGTAATTGGTTTCACAGAACTGGTGTTTGTCTGGCTAAAGGTTGTAAAAAAATTCAGAGCAAACTTTTTAAAATTTGTTATTAACCTTAAACAAATTGTAAAACTATACACCATTTTTCCTTCTATTGGCAGTTTTAGTTCCCTTTCACAATAAAAGAAACTGAGGTTTGTGATTTTAAAATATATTTGAATCGAAAGTTAACTAGTGTTTTTATCTCCACTGCTCCATCCGTCCATCCGTCCGTCCTTCCGTCCGTCCGTCCGTCCATCCATCCATCCGTCCGTCCGTCCGTCCGTCC
>JAUZNJ010046495.1:0-32007 GCA_034780135.1 Jordanella pulchra | reverse complement strand
TGAAAAGTCTTGAATATTATTAAATATTATGTTGTTTTTTTTTCCCACTTTGGTTGCAGGTCAGACATCGTTGGTGTGAGTTGGTGATCAAGCAAGCTTACTCTCAGGCTTACTGCGATGTTGAGCACTTCCTGCTTCACGATCAGGTAAAATCATCATCATCAGCAGCCTAGAAATCTACTGCAGTTTCAATCCTTTTAAAAGATTCAGAGAAAATTCAAACCATACTGTGTGTTTCAGGCGATGGGTGTGTATCTTTATGGGGAGCTGATGGTTCAGGAGGATCAAGAGCAGCAGGCTTTGGCCCGTCGCTGTCTAGCGTTAGTCCAGGAGGAAATGGACCAATCCGCACGCAGAGTGGTGGAGGAGATGATCCTGTGACACCAGATGTAAGGTGTATGTTTTTTTCCTCTTATGCCGCCTTTGTAGCCCAAACCTTTTGGCAGAAACTCTGCTCCCTTTGAGCATCGTAAGTGTTGAAAGTTCAAAGACCTGATTTTAAAGGTCAGGTACAGAAAATCTCAATAATTTCAGCGATTCTTTCAAAACATATTTGAATAAGACATGTCAAGGTAATCTGAACTTTTTGTGAACCTAGCCTTTATCACATTTGTGCTCTGCTGTGGCGCCTGTAAACAAAAGCTTTGTGTTGAACTGATCTTGATTGCATGGAACCAAGGGTATAGTCTACATGTCAGTCTGTTGGACACCTTTGCAACACATTCCTTTCTGACCCAAAAGTGAGCTCATAGACTCTTGTGGTTTCAAGGCAGCACCATTACCATATTTGCTGGGGAAGGAATTTGGGAATTTGTTCCTCAAACAGTGTAGGGAAGACGGGTAAGCAGAGAAAATGGGTCAGTGAGCATGTTCTGAAGGGCTCAGGATGGTCTCGGCTCGACGTGGAACGATTTGCAAATAGTTCAGCCAGGAATTCCTCCACTGGGTGTTGTTTATATGCATAATCACAGCTGTCAACCAGTGGCCTACTGGCTTATCCTGAGCAGCTAGAAGTTTCTCCCTCTGACATTAAACGAAAAGTTGTGGTTTTGAGGGTAAGGGAAGGAACAAAGAAAGGAACCTGGATGTTATACAACTTAAATAAAGACACCAAGCAGTAAAAGTAATTGTCTATTCTATCAAAGTTATTGATAAACTGGATTTATTTGTTTATTTTACTTACTAAATTTAAAGCATAAACATTGTCTTAGCCTTGCACCTTTTATACTCCTGAAAAGAATGAAGTAACATAAAATTGCTTTTGTTTTTCACGCAAGAGGTTTTGTATATGTGAATTAATAAGAAGATGATTAAAGTGTAAAGTTTACAGAAAAAAGAAAGAGAGTAGATGAACTCGAATGATATTAGAATATTAGGATACAGAATATTAGAAAGACAGGTAATGTGCAATAACATTGGTGATTGTTGCAATGCTGACATGAGCTTTGATAAACAAGTTACCTAATCTTTCTGTTTAGGATTCGCAGACATGAGAAGTCTCAACTATTTGGTGTTACTAAAACAGATAAATGCAAATATGTCTGCTAGTTTGTCCCCAAAAAATTCTTGGATGTATATTTTTTGATGACTTAAAATGAAATTTCTGATTAAAACTTTTCTTGTTGCATCAAAGAAAAAAAACATCACCAAAAGCAATGTTGGTACAAAGAATCTAAATGCATGATTAGCAGTTCAACCTGTTCTTTTGCGATATTGATATTGGAATTAGAGTAAATGTAAAATATATTTAGCCGTGTTTATTTACATGGGAGCCATAAACAGCCGCGTCCATGAATGTTTTTACTGTCTATATCAGATTATAGCTTAGGGTGGCAGGTTAATATCATCATCTAGTCAGTGTTTGGATGATAGAAGGAAAACACAACCTTGCAGTGTTAGTGGCGACTATTACCATAAGAATATTGGTGGAGATTAGTGATTGCTTTCTGTGGCTTTCATTGCCACAGCGTCCTAGCACTCACCCTGAACTCTATGCTCTCCATTTCAGGTATAAACATTGAGGACAGTGAAGCTCCATTCAAGTGGTCAAATATATTAGCAATCCCTGAATCTTAATGCAAGGCAGCTGAATTATTATAGCATATTTAAAAATCGCATCATCGCAGGCTTTTGTGATTGTTAGATTGTGAACCTTCATGCTTTTAATTCAATTGTAATTCCATTTATTGTACAGCTCTAATCTCTTGACATTGGAGGACGTTTTCTCTCTGTAAAAGGTTTTTCTATTAATACAAATCATAGCTGTATTTATTTTCACTTCTAGTGAAAATGTAGAAAACGCTTTTAAAAATTATTTCAACAAGATTGTGTTTCTTTAAATCTAACCTTTCATTATTTTAAATCGTTTTACTGATGACACCATACAAAATAGCTCGTAACAAATTCATAGGTGCATCTTTGAAATTACAGAAAAAATAAACAGGAATCTAAGTGCCCCTGCCAGGGAGCTTTAAAATATGACATCACAATTTCTTTCAACAGGAAATTATACAGAACTTATATCTAATTCAACCCAGAACCACTTCAACAGATTCCTAATGGATCCAAATCATTACCCACCTGCCCTTAATTCTGTACTTTAAGGAAGCTTAGGTCCTTCGGGGTTTGAGTAAAGATGCTGCATATCTTCTTTAAGTCTGTTGTGGAGATTGTGATCTCTTCCTCCATCATCTGCTGAGTTAACAGCATCAGAGCAAATGACTTAAAAAAGCTCAACAAGCTAATAAAGAAGATTGGCTCTGTTCCAGGAACTCCTCTGGAACCTCTGGAGATTATTTCACAAAGGAGAATTATTCATAAAGTGAAAAAGATTATGAACAACGACGGGAATCCTCTTCAGAAGATTTTAATCAACAACACAGTGTCTTCAGTAAGAGGTTTCTCCAGATCAGGTGCAAGACTGACCACTACAGAAGATCCTTCCTAACTACGGCTACCAACACAGACAACAACTGGTTAAGAGAAAACAAAACAGGACTGACTACAACATTTACTTTCCCTTTGAGATAAATAAAGTATTTTTGAATTTTAATTGAATTTAAAAACCTGTGGGTTGAGCTAAAGAACAGCAGAAGAGAGGAAAGGATATTCATTGATGTGGTTCAGGAATCTTCAGCTCCATTCCTGGAGAAACCTTTAGATGTGTCCCTGATCCAACACAACTAATCAAATAAATTACCATAAACTGACAAGCTAGATTGATAATGTAAAGCTCTCAGGTTTTGTCCTACATATTAATAATCATGAACTGCTCCCATTGAACCTGTTCAAGGAAAAGAAAGACAAAACAAAATCGTTGGAGCTGATTGAGCGAAGCCACAGCTAATACCTGCGTACCGAGATTTAGTGTTAGCCAATCATTGTAACATATAAAATATCAGCAGACACCTGAAAATCCACAACTCAACCTTTACTATTGCTTTAAACAGACATGATGGCAGCAGCAGCAACGTCCTCCTGCACTGCCATCTTTATTTTGGTTCAGCTATGGGCTCAGCTGCTCTAGCTTTCGTCTCGCCTTAAAATATAATCCTGCAGCGTAATTGTTCAGGTTGAACTTAAGCTGGAGTGATAACCAACGGATTCTCTTGTTTTTGGAATCAGCTTGCCAGCAAGGTTATCATTATCAGGCCTACATGATGATGACCTGCAGAAGAGGCGGGTCAGTGAGTTGATCCAGCTGTGTTGGAGCAGTGATGTGCTAAAAAGGTTGCAGGATAGCAACTCTCAAAAACAGGAATTAAAGATCCATTTTCTAAAGACATTAAACAAAGAGAGATGCTTATCTGTACATTAAAAGCTGGAGTAATATTGCAGGGAATTAGTGTTGCCTTAATGTCAAAAGGTAGTTGTCCAAAGTATGAACAGCATCACACCAGTAGATGTCCTACTAGTGACTTTGTTGAAGCTGTTATTTCTTTCTGACATTTCTATTCCAGTCACTGAGTAAATTGTCCACAAGGATCCAGGCTGCAGTGAGGTTTGTGGGGAATCAGAAGGACTCACCTTCCCTTTATCTAGAACCTTTACACTTTTAAGATGATACCAGTTGCTGTCTGCAGACTCCCCCCATTCTCGACACAAACTGTTTAAACCTGCATCTTCAGATCAAGGTTAATTAGCGCTATTTGCAAAAAGCAGTACAAAAGAGACCGTTTCTCTCTGAGGAAAACCTTACAGTCTAAGCAGTCAGCTAATTTACTGTAAAACAAAATAAGCTAATAGTAAATTCATTTTAAGTAATTTTCCTCACCTTTCTGCGGTCGAGCCTATAAACGTGATTCCAGGATCATGAAATTGTCATCTAAAGGAAGATCTCACTGATGCGTTATTACTATGAATCATTCCTTTATCATAAAACAATCGAAGCAAAGTTATTATTAGCAGGAATAGTCAATGATTATTGTCTAAACTAATTTACTGCTGAAGTTGTAGCTTATCATTTGTTGCAGCCTTAAATCAAATGTGGCCGTGTCATTATTGCACCTCCCTTTGGTTAATAAGCCTGGAGAAAGCATCTGTGACCTTGCTTAACTCAGACTTTGTCAGAACGTGCAGCTAAAAACATGTCCAACTTCAGCCTCCAAGCCTTAAATTTTATTCGTCAAACTGCCATGAGACAGGCCTTTAATCTTCCAACACAAACAGCCTTTTTTTTTCTTTTTTTTTTTTTTTGCATTTGCTCTAGATGTGAAAGGCTTTCTCTACAAGGGTTTGGCATGTGGCTCAGTCCTGATAAATCCTGCTGACATAGATACACTGCCACAAACATTGCAGCACGTTCCTGCACCCTCCTCCTGTCACCTCAGAGAAACGGAGAGCAGAAGTAGAAGCATTTAGAGTTTAATACCCCAAGTTTTACTATAGCTTCCCATTGGACTGACCCAAGCAAACCCCCGTAAACATCAGTGGATCCCAGTGGTCATCTGAGATCTCACTCCAATTAAAATGATGGATGAACAGACCTCCTTGCTGCCTTTTCATTTCTCTCAGTAGGGAGGTGGATTTATGTTCCTCTGCTTAGTCTGAGTCTAAATTGTCTTTTTTCAGACTTGACAAGGTTCCCAGTGTGAAACTTGTCCAGGTCTGAACAGAAGTATAGAAGAAAAAATAAAAGTATTAAGAAAGGTTTACAGTGTTGGACTTTATCCCCTGTTGCATGTTGTTTCCTTCCTACCTTCATTTCTCTATCCTTTCTTCATATAGTGCATCCTGTCCTTCCTTGTTTCCTTCATCACTGTTCTTTCATTCATTCCTTCTTTCTTGTGTACCAGCTTCATTTCTTGTGTCCTTCCTTAACCCTCACCCATCCTTTTCTGGTCCTCATACCCTTCTTTCTTTTTTTTGGTCCCCAGTACCTTCATACCTTCTTCAGTTCCTTCTATATGTCCTTTCCTTTAGAAATCCTTTTCTTCTTCTTTCCTTCTTGTTTTCTACTTCTTACTTTGGTCCTTCCTGACTTTCTTGATTCCTTATTTCCTTGTATCCTGCTCCTCTCTCTTTCCTTTTGTTCTTCCTTCTCATTTCATCTTTCCTGTACTGTATAAAACCTCCCGCCCTTCTACCCTCCCTCCTTCTTTGATGTCTTTTCTTTAAAACCATTTTTCTAGTCTTACTATTTTTCCTAAACATCTTTTTGTCTTGTGCCCCTCTTTTCCTCCAACTAATTTTTTTTTTATTTCATTTTGCCTTCTCAAATATGTGCTATTAATTCATGATAAAATCTAAATATATTCTATACTTTCAAAGTTTGTGAAGGCCAATAAACAGGAAAGTTAAGTCTGGTCCACACTTGAATTTTTACATAAAGACATTTTAACTTGAAAAGTCCTTGTACCCCCCCTCTCTTCCCAATACACACATTCAGATATGTGGACCGAATCACAGTGGATTATGTTGATTTTGCTGAGGCAGACTGTGTGGGTTTTAACTGAAAACAACATGTCTATCAAGGCTTGCTCCCTCCCCGTGTTTTTAAACCTGAAAAGCACAACTCTGAGTAGGTTAGTAGGGTGGTCTTTCCATGTCTTTTTTTTCTTTTCTACCTCCTTCCTGGCTCGCCCTCTTGTAATTTTCCTCCCTCCGGTACATGCCTTTGGAATCCCTCTTGATCCGCTTAATGAGGGGCATATCGCCGGGTCAGCCGAGCGTGGCGAATAGGAGAAGAGAAGAGGGGCAACCAAGGAAATAGCGGGTGAGAGCGAGGCAGCGAATGATCTGCAGTTGTGGTCCTTCACGGCTGAGTTCTGCTGGCAGACGTGAGGGGAGGGAAACAGGAGGCCAGAGAAGAGAAAGTTTTTGCTTTCAGGGTGTTAGCATTGAACTGGAGCTGGATTCAGTAGGTAGAGCGTGAGGGGAAAATAAGAGACAGAGAGGAGATCTTGTTCTTTCATGTCTGGGCTGTGAGGGTTCCTGGCGTGCTGATTTGTGGCTTATGATAAAATCACATTGCCAGGGATTACCACACAGTCCTGACCCCGCCAGCTGCTCTGGCAACCGGATCTCCTTCAATACACAAACATCTTTAATCTCTCACACACTGAAGAAACCAAAACTATATGGGCCCTGATTACTTGAGGGTTTGTATGATTATGTTTGAGGAGATGGTGATTTGAAATGATGACGATGAAGGGGACTCATCAGCGCGACGGTTTGGCCGCACGTCAATCACCTCGGCCGGTTTCTGTATCCTCTCTTCAGCCAGATACAGAGCTTAGCTGATTGGTGAACAGTGATTGATTTCCTCTTTGTTCACAGTGGCTAAGTTCTGCACCTGTGGAGAGCACGACCCAGACAGGGAGACAGCGGAAAGAAAAGACATGTCTGTGTAGACTACTTCTGTATCAAAATCCAAAATCCAATACAGTTTTTATCTTTTGCTGCTTTTGTGGAATTTTTTTTTGTGTTTTTTCCCCTTCCAGTCTCTCATGCCAATAATCCATTTCAAGCTCTTCAATGTAAAACCTCCCCTCACACATCTCTCCTCCTTGTTGCTCCGACATCTAAACCTCCGCCTCCATTTTAATCCATACATCTAGGATGATTTTTGCTAAATATGCCTCCATCATGCCCTGTAGTCCTGGTGAAGGGGAGAGCTAAGCACCCTGGTGGTATACTTGCTGTGAACTAATGAGGCCTAGTGAGACCCGGACTCTGCTATGCTGACAGAGATTTAATCAAACACACGACAGTGACCACAGTCTGACTCGTCATCACCATCCTCATTCTGCACAACTCCCTCTTCCCAGCTTTCTGTCAGTCGAAGTGGAAAACTTAGACATGAACCAGATCTTCCTGATGATTCTATACTACTTCGATTCTCTAATGGATTTAGGACTATGCAGCATGAGAACATGCGTCCATCTAAACTTTAACATTGTTTTCACACACCGCCGTAGACTCTCAGGTTACACTTTAGGTTTTATTTATAAGAAACGTTGAAGGAAATGCATTATTTCCCTTTTGTTTGACTTCATGTACAATATCGGTGGTTGTCGTAAGGCACTGCATGAAATTATTTCTGCTCTACAGTAGAAACAATTTAAGATATTCATTTCTAGAATATTATTTAGATTGTTCTCCTAGGAACACCTGAATTCATATAACAATATTATTCTACCATTCTTCAGATAAATCACAGTTCAAAAAAAGATGGCGTTTGACTTGGCATCAGCTTGGTTGTGTGAATGGAGTTTGATTCATTACGTGTTTTGGAGTGATTTGATTTATGGATTATTACAAAAAAATGTTTTCTCATATATGAGATCTGTTCTCTAATGCTTACTCACCAGTCCCATCCTTAACTCTGTGGTTGTTGATGGCAGCATAAAAAAATAACCAAGCAGGTTGCATCAGATTGCTGGTGTCCAATATTCAACGTGAAGTTATTCAAATGAGAAGTTTGTTATTCTCAGAAAATGGCAAAAAAAAGAAAGTAGAAAAAAGAAAAAAAAAAGAAAAAAGTGTGATTTTATTATAAACCATCTTCAAAAACAAACCACATATCCTAAGTAGTTTCATGTTTTTATATTATTTTCCCTTTCCTACTCATCTGTGCTTCCCTCACCTTAGAAACTAATATTTTTGGGCCATGTGGTTTGTGTGACCATCTGCTGCTGTGAATCTGCCCAACTGGCTAAATATATATCAGCATGAAAGATGCAACTTATAACACTGCCATTAGCCAATAGTTACAGCAGTCCAAACAGTCCTCTGTGATTTATTGCACCGATTATGATGTATTCACAGTATATGGTGCAGCTTCGCTTACAACAGGTATTTATTGATACAGCTTTCTGGTCAAAAGTACGTATATATGCATTTATAAGCATAAAGGTTGTACATTTTTGTCCAATTAATACTTGATATGCAGTGAAATGGTTATGTTGTACTATTAGAAAATACAAAACAGACTTAAGTAAAAGAAAAAGTTCGAAATGAAAGTCTTTTTTTTCCAAACATGGTCAAAATTAAATACAGGCACAAATAAATACAAACACTCCCACCAGTATCAGGTAATATTTAAATAGTACACCCAAAAATTCATTCATTCATGCCAGTGTAGACTTCTTAACCAGATCTCTCCATGTTTGGGACTATATAACAAAATGTGAGCATTACTTTTGTTAAATACTTTTTTTTTTGGCTAAATTAGAATGTTTAAACTTTCGCCAAACCCTGTTATAATGAATTGGTTAATGACCAACAGGGGAAAGACTAATCTGAGCATAAATGTCTAAAACATACCTTTATGCACCTCTGAAGTCTCTTAATTCAGTTTTATCCCAGAGCCTTAAGGCCTGAAGTAGAATCGTCTCACTTTCCAGAGGAATCTCTGTGTGAAACTGTGTCTTGGCTTGTTTCAGTTCATTTTTTACTGCCGAGTCACCCCACAATGACATCAGGGGTCCTTTAGAAAATGATCTAAGCTTTCAGGATTCATGCATGGCCAAGTTAACCTGATCACACTGCCCACAGCAAAAAGAAGAGAACAGTTTCTCTGACTTTGCATCAAACTGGGAAACAGATCTGTTAACATAAAAAAATAACTGGGATAAAATAAAATCCCTTTAAAAAAATAAAGATAATCATTCTGTTGATGCTTAAAGCATCTGAAGGTTTGTAGACTTAAAAGTACTCTGGTAGTGAGAAGTGCAGCCCAGGCATTGAAGGCTGATATGTATTGATTTCAGATCTAATCTCAGCCTGAGGCAGCAACGATACGGAGAGTGAGAAAAGCACGTTCTCACACATTTCCACTTAGAAAGGGAAAACAAGGCCAAGGCGTCTAATGTGGCTCCTCCGATAACAATTTAAAGGTTCTTCACTGGGTTAGATGTCAGTCTAACTTTACTGGATCTATTAAGTGTTTTTTAAACAGTAGATTGAATCTACATTACGCTAGTGTGTTTTGTTTAGTCTGGGGCGGCAGGGCCTTGTAAAACACCCACGGGAATGTTCAGTTTGGTCATGCCACATGCTTCGTTCAGAGTATCACAGATCATATGGAGAGGGTTCTCCTAAATTAGCCAAGAAAAGATAGAGGGGGGAAAAAAACACAAAGGTGCCGAGCATGATGTTGCTTGTTCCAACTCCAAATAAGTTGATCGATTGCTCTGTATTGAAATAAAAATGCTGTACAATATTTTATAAAAAAAAAAAAAAAAAAAAAAAAAAAAAAGAGAGGAAAAAAATCTACTTCTAGGTAAATGAGATTAGCATCCAAGCTGTCAATATAGCAGCTGGGATGAGTGCTAGAAAGTAAAACACTCTAAAAGCATCAGCTTTAGCTGTAAAGAGTGCGTGCCTAGTCCGATGTTTAACAGGCTAATTGTAGCGCAGTTCTATATGTTCTGCTCCTTGAACTCAGCAGTGATAGATGGAGTAAAATGAGTTTCAAGCTGATCACCGTTGGTTCTTCTTTTCCTCTTTTACATCCTCTGCTAGAATATATATGGAGCAAGGAGGTATTATAGCGCTCGACATCTGCGGCGACAAAATGACGACTAAACGAGGACAGATGTGTAAATTAGTAATGAGGGCCATGTGGAGCTTGCCATTTTTAGACCTATATTTAGGGCCTGTTAAAAGAGTAATGACCATCAAAGGCCTGTAAAAAGAAGAAGGGGAAAAAAAGAGGAATTGCCATCAGGGCCTGTATCTAAAGGGTGATTTATTACTCTCTAATGGGAAGGGAAATGGTTCTCTGCACATCAAAGGATCAAGCAACGCTGCATAAAGCTTCCGAAAATAAACTGATTTGCCCCACAAAAAGCCCACATCTTCTCCTCATGTGTGTTTAAACTGATTGTCTCTTTTATGTCAAGTGCATTGCAAAAAGACCAAATGTATTGGATTGCATTTCAAAGAGCACATTGGAAAAATTCTGTAGTCTGGACTGAGGAGGTATGTGGGCATTAGAGGAGGTGATGAGATGTGAAACCTTTTGGATTTCACAGGGTCTCACACAGGTGTCCATGCCTCCTTTAAAAGTTTCAAATCTTGTCACATTATAATCACAACCCTGTTTTATGGCGCTTAATGCGATATATCCCAGAAAGTAGCAGGAAAAAAAAAAGAAAATGCATTTTTTGTTCCTCCCTTTTATTCTGATAGCTCTGAATAAAACCAGCTGGCCTTAGAAGTAACTGAATTAGTAATAGTTTAAAAAGCTGCTGTATTAAAGCTTTAAAGTTTAAGAACATTAGAGAACAGCAGCAAAAAGAGCAATGATAACAGTTCTGGTACAGGACTATCCTAGAAGATAATCTGTAAGGCAACAGTGTCTTTCACAAAGAAAAATTAGAAAGTTGTTCAGTAAAGCTGGAGTTTGGAGGTTGCATTAACATTAGCAGCTAAAATAGCACCCATGTTGACATTCATGCTGTTTCTTTTAGCGCAATAATGCTGGATTAACTCAGACTAGGAATCTTTTTAATTAAATCCTATCTCTCACTTTCCTGCTCTTCTCATCAAAAGTATGGTTATGTTTCATCACTTTCTGGAGTCAGGAGCATAACAAAGGTCTTTTTGTGTCACCTTTGCATCAGTAATCTGGGACCAACCTGACCATTCAGTAAAGCTTTTGTTTAAACCGCTGCAGTTATGTTTCCTGTAGGATTTCATTTCTTTATCGAAGACGGTCTGAATGAATGTGTTCACAGCGAGCTTTGGATGAAAATGACATTTGGTCTGCGATTCCTGTGCCTACTGAGCTGATAATCAGTTCTATAGAACCACTGGCTCAGTTCAGCAGGAACAGGAGTCCAGTCCACTGACAACCAAACCTGAAAGTGGTCCCAACAAGCACATCACAATCAATTGAAACATTAATGCTTTGATAAGAAACTATTTTTAAATATTGAGCTGAAGTTTTCTACAGTAATTCTTGTTCATGGGATAAACCAACAGATCTGTAAACTGAACATTATTCATTAACCTGAAACTACTGTCAGGTGGGCAGATGTTGAGTGCTACCTCAGACCAACGATAGACTTGATCTGATCAAATGAAAATGAACTCCACTATGGCTTTTTCTGCAAGAAATAACTGATGATCAGAAATGTCTTTCCAACAAATTTGTGTGCTTGGGTGTTCAGAATAGCTCCACTGCAAACAGTGATGTTGGGCTTTTTTTGGGAATGCACTGTATCACACAGGGAGAACAGAGAAAAGAAACACAGAGCAAGAGTAACCTTCTATAAAAAAGTAAAATACATACATACATAAATTGAATGCAATAAAAGCTTTGTCAATGGCCTCATGTTGGAGGCACCAAGTGAACTTAGAACCGAAAGAAAAAAAGCTACTGAAACAAAACCTATAGCAGTAATGGTTTCTAATGGGGTGGTACAGAAAACAGTAACGGTGAAACAACACCAGTAGTACTCTGAACAGACAAGGAACAAAGAATAACTGGTTTAAAAAAAACCATTAGCTCTGTTGATTGAAGGCCAGCGGTACTTATTACTCATAGCAACAATAACAGCAGGTAATGAACACATAAGATGAAGGCTCATCAACTAAACAACACTTTAATACTCTGAACCCCAAATTGTTGAGATTTCTAATGAATTATTTACTGATTTGCTTCACTTTTATAGAGGTAAAAGATATTTAGATATTTTAAACTGTGTGTCCTTTATGTTTGTTTAGGTTGCAGAATGTGGACGGAGACAAGAGTTTTGCCTGAAGAACGTTACCCAACCTTTCGCTGGGACTCTGCAGGAACACCAGAAGGCTGCCTTTGTGCTCTACAGCCAGCTGGAGAGCTGCAGCGCTTTCGACTACAATAGGACTCCACAAGCTGTTCATAGCAGGATTTTGTTGGGCACAACCAAATCTTTTTAATGGAGGAAAAATAGAGCATTGCACAGATAAAGTCTAAAGCATTCTAAACACTGTGAGCCTGATGCCGTTGGTGTGTTTAGGGATGAGTTCACGTCTGTTTAGTCTAAAATGGTGACCTGGTTCTCTGGAGTTTAGACTAGAAATTCTTTACAGGAAGGTATGTTTCACAAACTTTGAACTCGGCCATAAGAATAACAGCCGCTCAGGGTATCTGTTTCTGTGTTGGTTTCATAAATATTAGATAAATTAAAGTAAAATAAACATTTTTACAAAAATAACTGAGTTGATTTTTCTTCTCAAAATGAAGGAGTTGAAGCTTTGCATGTTTTTAACATTTGAAATTTCTAGTCTGGACAAATACAGTCGTCAGATTTTCATGGTTTTCTCTTTATAGATAGAATTTTTTGCAACTTTCTAGTTTCCCAATTAAAGCTAAAAGTCAACAGAAATGTCTGCTGTTGGGGGGTGGGGGGTATTAGAAATCTGAAATATAAGGCAAAAATACATTGTACCATAAGACCATAAGTAACACAGATGAACTATAAATTTTGTTTATTAATAAATGTGATTTTTTTCCCCTCTGGTACAAAAATGAATTTGGACATTAAGATACAAGAAGAAAACAATGATACAATTCAAATAATCTAAAGTCAATGCATGGCAAAGCACTGATTCATTGGGTTTCTTTCACTCAGCCGGTGCAGCAGGATGGATTTATGCTGAATAAGTCCAGTGAGGGGGCGGACTCTTCACACATACACACAGATGCTTCTAACAGGGAAATATCATTGCTCAACAGTCCTTCTGGGTTGTGTAGCTGTCTGATGTGAGTGTTTAGAACCTCCACATGTCCTGTAATCTGTCCTGCTGTTATGTCTTCAGCCTCCCGCCATCATATGACAACGCTTTAGCTTTGTGTCAGTCAGATTGCATGTGGATCACATCTGTTTTATTGTGCTGTGAAGATCCTCGAGCCTGAGACTAACGCTGTCATTTGCAGAGCAGCCTTGGTCATTTAGCTGGAGACGTAGCGAGCTGAGAAAACGTGCCGCCTCATCCCGCAAACCAGACTGATCCACCACCTGGACCGACAAAGAGACAAAGAGTCAACGAATCGTCGCCTATGAGGTTGAACAGGAGGAAAACTAATAGCTGGTCTCATCAAACTGATGTATTAAGAAGGCTGATTTCATTTTAAACAGAAGTTATTCCATAAAACCACACTGACCTCAGAGTAACTCAGAAAGCATCTTTTTCCTCCAGCAGTTCCTTCCTTAGGTTACATCCATATATTCATGCTTGAATGACTCATAGCTTACTTTAAAGTGGTTTGAAAATTAATGACAACTAAATCTTCAAATAGTTAGAAATGAGGACTGGATGAATTTGCAAAGACAATTTGAAAAGTCTAAGGAAATATTGTCGGAAACCAGATGATGTAAAACGGTCCTGCTTCCTTTAAAGCAAAATCTAACTAAATTTCAGGTTTAGTACAACTGTTAAATAACCAAGAGGATGGTAAAGATTTTATTTAACACAGATGAGGATAAGGAAAAAAGAAAAAAACTCCAAGATGAGATCATGAAAGATGTTTCTGGTCGTTTTCTAGTAACCTGCTGTTGGGTTCGGTACAGGAAGAAATGAGGATATGGTCAGATAAAATGTTAGCAATCACATTAAAATAAGAAAAAGTTTAAATCATGTTTTCACATGCCATGTGCTTTATCTAAAGCTTCAAGGATTCTGTTCCCCAACACCAAGATTGTTCATCATAATCCTGTTTCTCATTTGCTCGGCGGTTTTTTGGCTGAGAGAAGTTGGCCTCCTACTGCTCATCTGTTGGACTTACTCTACATCATGGAAAGCATCACTGATCATCAACGATCAAGGAATGTGGGGGATAATTCAAGACGTGTATTGCTTTCCAAAAACATATAAATCTAAAATATTTGTTCCTGTTTGAAAGGCTTAAACATATAGTGGTGCTCATCAGAGGTTGTCGTCAGCACTGGACTTTTGACACCTCTGTTAATTAATGCCTTCCTTACCCATCTTTTTAGTTTAGTGGGACTTTGTTTAATGATCTTTATGCTCAGGAAGGCTGCATTCAATATGTGCTCTGAGTGAAAATACATTCTGAAAACCATGTGTTTTTATTTCTAAAACCATCAGGAAAAACCTTGTTGTGACATTAATCCCAATAAGATACAATAACTTTTGTGGCAACGTGTGAATGTAAAACACTTTCTGCATGTTACAAAAATGTTTTAAGCAAAGAAACACATCCCTCACCTTCAGTGTGATCTCTGTCGATGTACTTAGGGGTAGTTTACCAAAAACGGCAAAGTTGACCAAAAGGTAAAGGGTTAGCGATGAGGCAGGTGAAGGCTGCTGAGGTTTTGATGAAAGCAGACTGAGTAAAGGCTGCAGGCGGTCAGCAGGAAGAGGATGAGCTACAACAGAGAATAGACTGTAGAGCTGGTCCCACGCTGCTTTGGCCTGCACCTGGGGATGAAAGGGAACGAGACTGACTGTAACCTTCCTGCACAAACAGATCCACACACTCATGAGATAAAGCAGGACAGTTTAATGTGAGATGACGTCATCGTAACGCGGAGGGGTGGGGGGGCGCAGTGGGTCTCTGAGGTCTGTGAGAGGAGGCGGACAATCAGGAGTCGCAGAGACAGACCTCAGGCCAGCTGGCCAGACATTCACGGAGAAATCAATACTACATTCCCCTCTTCGCCTCGCTCCTCTGTACCTCCTCTTCCTCACTTCACCATTACTTCTCACATGGGAAAGGGAAGGGAGGATGGCGTTGTCATCAATTATTAATTCTTTAATGTGTCTCCCTTCTTAGTATTGGCTCTTTGGCTTTCAGCAACACCACACCTGTCTGGAGAAAAATAACAGACCTTCCACACGGTTGCCTTGTTGAGTAATGATGCTGCACAGACATGATGAGATTTTATCCACACTGTGTCCTCTCAGCTCACAAAACAAATGTCAGCACCTTATAACTCTGTTGTTCATCACAATTTAGCTACAGCGGTGCAACATAAAACAACTGTAGGTCAGAGTACCTCATAGCTCCTCAGTGAAGGGAAAACTGAAGCCTGCCTCACATTTTAAATCACTTCTATCCAGTCAGTGAGAGTAGGAATGACTGATGGAATAAAGGGATACTTTACTTTCCCCATCAATGCATTCTATGGGATTTTATGTTGCTTAAAACAAAATAACAACTAAATGCAATGTTGGAAGCAAAACAGCTGCTTAGTCACAGTGAATGGAGAATATGCTAGAAAACATTCATTTTTCCAAGCACTGCCACAGCTCCTCAGTCTGATGTTGGTGTGGACTTTGAATCGACATTTAATCATAGTTCAGAACATCTATAGTCTCTCATGGTTTGCAGCTTTAAATAGGTCTTCTTCCAGGACCTTTCTATTCATCTTCCCCTAAACTGTTAGCAGCTTTCCTGCCGCTGCTGAAGAAAAGCATCCCCACAGCATGACGCTGCCACCATCATGCCCCGATGTGGGCATAGTATGTTTCAGGTGATGTGCAGAGGCACAGATAATGTTTGCAT
This sequence comes from Jordanella pulchra, assembly GCA_034780135.1. Classification (NCBI taxonomy): domain Eukaryota; kingdom Metazoa; phylum Chordata; class Actinopteri; order Cyprinodontiformes; family Cyprinodontidae; genus Jordanella; species Jordanella pulchra. Next base: position 16,046 of record JAUZNJ010046495.1, on the reverse strand, counting down.
GTATGCCAAAAATTCACAGAGTGCTTCTGATTTAACAATGACTGGTTAGCTTGTTAATTGACAGATTGGCTGTTGAGTGATTTATAATACGCACTTAAAAAAAGACTTTAAAAAAAACCAAAACAAACAGCCCAATATAACATTAGTCTTTATATAACACAATATACACCAGGCCTTCATTCTGATAGGGTTTTTTTTGAGCCTGATCAGCAGACATGGTAAATAAACATTGTTGAGCGCCATCTACAGGCAGTAACTCAGTCATACTATGAGACTAAAGGTGAAAGCAACATTACCACTTCATCATTATGAATAATCATTTCCACTGTGATGAGCCAGACACCAAACAATAGAAACAAGTATACATATAATATAGCAGAAAAAATCTAGTAATGTTCTCTAAACCTTTGAGGCCTTCACAGAATAGTTGGATTTATACTGAGATGAACATACAGACCAATAAGCTCTAGTTATTAATTAGAAGATATTTTCAGGAGTATCAGAGTACACGGGGTTAAACAAATACAAATGTCCCTTCAAATATTATCTTTACACAAGTCTGAAAACCATGTATCATATTCTTTACACTTAGCACCTGCTTAGTGTTTGTCGCTCAAAACCTCATCAAAGCCTGATCTGCTGTCATAACTTTCGAGGGGTTTGAAAACCTTTGCAAGGCACTGGGAATGCCTTTAATGAGAAAAAGCTCACCAGCTGTGAAGCTCTGTGGTGCCACCTGTTGGTGGGGTGATGATAGAAGGTCAGCAACCAGAGGAGGGGGGCACAGTCCTCAGGCCCTGATGTGACAAGCAGCTGGACTGCCACCTGTACCCAGTGAGCACACTGAACCAGCAGGAACCATGCCTCAAACACTCTGTGGGGCCGTCTGCAGGACAGGAGGAAGAGCAACAATCACAGGAAAAAATGTTTCATGGATACTTGGATAAAACACATTTTAATGGCAGAGAAACATACCTTCAATTATCTAATGGTTAAAATCATCAGTTCTTATTCTCTACTGGTCGCGATGAAAATTGTGCATAGTAAAATATTACATTCAAATACTTGAATCAAAAGGGTTTAGTTTTGTGTATTTGTCATAACAAAGGAGGTTTGGTGGGTCTGGTTTAATCATTAACCTTACTCTATTTTTCTAAGTTATTCTTAGCTCAAGTTCTAACTTGTAGTTAACAGAAGCAGTTTTGATGGGATCCTAATTGAGATGTCTGAAGCCACTAAAGTCATACTAGCTTCATATATTAATCTTAAATTTAAATGTTTCCAGAAGTAGAGATTCTATTTAATGACAAACTATAATTCTATAATGAGTTATAACAAGGATTTTACAAAAATGTCACCAAATCTAGTCTTAGTTTGGTCAGCGTTGCTTTCAGTAACAAAAGCAAAGAAAAAACTAAATCAAGTACAGGATGATCGGGTAGATTATAAAATTTGTAGATCATAAGTAATGATTTCAAACTTAAAATGCATCACAGCAATATAGCTTTTTCTTTCTTGGTGGATGACTAAAATGTTATTCAATGGACAGGTGACCAGAGAAATTGTCAGGGTGAAATCTAGCCTGAATTTATCGTAAAACTTCTCCAATCAACATGAGCTCATTTTCATTTGCACATTGGCCTAAATGAATACACCAATCTCTAATATTTGTTAAATGCCCATAAAAATGCACCTTGAGGGCATAAAGCCATCAGATTCGAGGATGATTTCCACCAGGCATTTGAAATCACAAATGTTCCACTATGTTAATGTTAGCATTAGTCTTCTTTATTCATTCCAAAACCAGTTTTGATGTGTTTGGAATCATTAAAATGCTCAAACACCCAAGTGTGTCCTGCTTTCAACTAGCTCAGCCGAATCAGTGCTTTCAAGACCAGTTCAAAAACCAGTAGAGTTCAGAGTTCCCATAAACAGTGCTGCTATTCAGAGGGAAGACAGTTACTGTAGACTGGGAGGTTGCAAACTGAAAAAGAAGCCCCAACTTGTGACTGAATATTAAACCTGTAACAGACTGGAAACCAAATCCCTTCTGGGGACGTTTTTGGGCAGATAAGAAAAAGATTGAGCTTTTAGCTCCACAAGAAGAAGTTTGGGTTGGGAAGGACCGGGGAGGCTTTTTGGTTGGGAAAAAGCAAAACCTTGGAAATAGATAAAATTCCTGAAATATATGTGACCTATAACCTTATGTAATGTATTTACCAGTAAAATGGTGCATCATCTCTTACATTTAAGCTTTAAGATTTTCTTTAAATCACAGGAAAACATGGCAGTTATAGGTGTTTATTATAAACATGCCGTCGGCTATGAAAATATCTTCTATGACAGATAACGACAGATAATGACAGATAATGTTTTGCTCACTGTGCCTTTTGAACTAGTTTTACAGTTAATGAAAAATAAATTGGTAAAATAGCTGATTTATTTTTTTAACAGGTACAGAAATATGCTTAGCGCTGAACTCTGAAAGAAACCAGATAGATCGCAGTTGTAGAGCGTGTCTTCAGTTATAGTTGAGTTTTGAATGTTTTTGATGACTTGGAGAAAAAACAGCATTTAAAAAAACCTAACATCAGACAGAAATTAACTTAGAGAGATGGAGAAAATACCAAAACATGATTGTCCATGAAGAAAGACTGTAAAACAACTCAGGAGCTGAACAGAGATAATACTGCAGCAGACTAGACAAAGCTGCACAGAGCCAAATGAAGATCGAAGAGTAAAGATTGTTCTCTCAGATTTCCTCCTAGAGCATCATCAGTGTTTTCCACCTCATCTCTCCATTTCCACTTGGCTTCAACATACCACCAGCAGCAGACCTCTGGAAGCTCTTGGCAGAAAGTACATTACCACTGCTGGCTCTCTTACAGCTTTGAATGGAGCTTCAGATTCAACCGACAGATGAGATAATAGGCCCCGTTTAAAACTGCATCTACGGGGTTTCAAATGACCCCTCTTCATCTTTACGACATCATCTCTTGTTTTTATTTTTTTTTTTAAAATAATACTTTCCATTTCTTCCTTTTGTAAAATGAATTCATCCAAGACGCTGGATCTTGGACCTCACAAAACTGTTTTTTTCCAAAGTGGTATTTGCCCCCCCCGTCAAAAAAAAGAAGCTAATGGGCTTTAATGAATGCTTGGAGAAACCACACAGCCCCAGGACCTCTGTACTATGATGCAACAAGAAAACTATCTCAGTGGCAGCTAATGGAAATAAGAACACCACGCAGGCACTGAAGCAAGCTGCTGAAGCAAACACACATGGGCACATGTTCTCTGTGAGCGTCTTTAACCTGATGTTTATACTGTCCAAGCCTTCCTCCTCTTCTTCCTCCTCAGTCAGTCTCTGTAATGTGCTGATGACCCATATCAGGTGATTTTTCAAACTCTCCTGAGGCATCTCTGGAAAAAAAACAACATTTATTTACCCAGTATGTTATAATTTTTATCCAGAAAAACTGTAAAAATAATATCCATATAACAAGAAACTCTATTGCAAAACCCCCAAGAAAATGTCATTTCGAGTCGACAAACAACCTTTTAACAAATATCTCAGGTTCTCCCTAAGGCTATGTATTAAAATGCAATCTTACATACTGTATGCATTTACAACTCTTACACCGGATGCCTGTACCTCTTACCTTTTTACAGTACCACTCCTATTTACTCCCTGGTGAAATATTACCCTTCACCACATACACGGAGTAATAATTAACTGAGATTTCTGGCTGGGCTTCAGTGCGTCTCTAAGTAGCTGCATTCATGTAAATAATTCCTGCCTACAGGCCAGTCTGGGCATACACTGATAAGCAGCACTCCTGCACTCACTCTCACCTTTCTTCAACAGGACACATTCCCCCACATAGAGCTGGTAATACTCCAACACTTACTGCTTGCAGTTAAGCCAATATCTGCGTTGGTCTCTTTGTGTAGCCATGATAAAACCCAAAAGAAATCCTTAAACTTCTGTATTGATTTCAAAGTAATGACTCCACATATCATTTCAATATCTGACAGAAACGATTTAATAGTTACTTTATAGCTATGTTAATAGTTATTAGGATACAAACACGCCCGTTCATTTTGGCAAAGAAAAGAAGTGTACATGCTTTATTACACTAATAGCCACACTAAAGGCCTTGGTGCATTTTTTCCAGTAGTTAAGGCAGAAAAGCACAGTGAGAATGTAAGAGCGCACTGACCTGAAGGCATGGTGAGGAGGGGAACCAGCAGACTTGGAGGGGACTGTGGGAAGAAGGCTTTTAAAGATGCAGACATCTGAAAAAAAGGGAAAAATGTATTTTCTCTGAAAAGATTAAGACTTTACTTCAGTTTTGAATACATTTGCTCTTCAAATGACACCCTGAGAAGTAGGCTGTGCAATGATGAGGTAAATGTCTTCTGAAACAGAGGTCCACACACTGTGACCCTACCAGCTGCTCTCAGGCTTCCTACAGCACATAAATTAAAAAAATAAATAAAATACTGACATTTTTTTCCACACTCAAGTTTAGATTGTAATTGAGCTTTTTGAGAAAATATATAGACATATTGGTGAGGAATCACCTATAAGCCTAAAGACATTTAAATCCCCTAACAGCTTTTAATATTGTCAACAAATGCATCATCTCTTTTAAATGTTTATTTAAACCAAAAATACATTTTATTTTCCCAAAGAAGACAGCAAGAAAAGTCCTCTGCTGCTGTTCTAACGTAGTACTTCCTTGGGTTTGTGCAGGCTGCAAGTAATGTGTTTTTCTTAAAAATCTTGCATAAGCCAAGTCTTAATGTTTTTAAAAGCTAAAGTGATCTTTACTATGAAGGTTATCCAAGTCAAATGAAAATAAATAGGAGTTTGGACATCTGGTAAGCTTTGGTTGCAAACCACAGAACTACAGGCGCCATCATGCATGAGCATTTGAATAAGAGACAAGTGGGGATTACTGATAAGCCAACAGAAATGTTCAAGCTAATAGAAAACTGTTTTAAAAGCTTCTGCATGTTGTCTCTCTGAAGTTAAATGCATAGTCTGTGGGTCCTTTGATAACTGTTTGACATTTAGACACATTAATCTGATTGACCAGCAAATGTGCCACCAGGCTGACATGCAGCCGACCAAATCAGTCTGTGTAATCATGTTTTAATTATAGTTAAATGTGTAAAATATGTTCATATCTACACAGCAAATGGGTTAATAATAATAATACAAACAAGGAAATTAAAAAAAATAAATAAACCTAAAGTAAAATGGAAATATTAATTATTATTAATATTTTAAAATACACTGTAAGCAAAGATTGTTTTTCATTTGGAGTTGTCTTCATAAACAGAGACTTTTTTTATATCCGAGCATCCTTTAAAGTAAAAAAAAAGTCCTCAAGTGAATTTAAATAGATCCTTAAAAAAGTGGGGAAAAAAACCCAAAAAAAATCAGATAGAAAATGTTTTGAATGCTTGAACTAAACTGAGTGTAAAGGTTTTGTTTTTTGTTTTTTTTTTAGAAAATCTGATCGTAAGATTCTGGAAACAGTAATAAGGCGTAAAATAAATCAATAAAAAGATTTCCCACTCAATTGTCTCCAAAATAATCCACACACAGAAATCAAAAAAGTAAACTCTCTTATTTATTAACCTTTTTAAAACTGCCTACGACCCTCTAGACTTTTGGTCAGAAGTAGAGGTGAATAGAGTGTTCACAAAAAAATGTTGCAGGCAGAATTCATATCTACTTAGTAAAAAACATCTTCTGTTGCCTCTTTATGTTTCTGTAGGACATGAGAGAGTCAGACAATCTGCTAAAGTCAGACAGAAATTCCTTACTGGAAGATAAAAAACAGAAGTGCAATAAGGGCTGAGAGCTTCAGTAAAAGTACATAAAGGAAAACCAGGGCAGCATTTCTTCAATCACTGCAGGCGATTTATCTGGACGAAGGTGTTATGTGAAAATTAATCATTTGGATTCACTGTCGGTCGAGTAGAAGTGTCAGCTGTGGGGTGTGAATAGTGGGGCTCTCAGCTGGACATGAAGTGATAATGATGGAAAAGATTCATCAACTGTGCATTTTCCTGCTGAGATGAGGAAATTGTTCTCCGCCTTGGGTGGGATAAAAATATGATTTTATTTATATATTTATTAAGGCAGCTTCAATTAAATTCAGATTTTTAAAAGCTTGTCTCTCAAAGTACTAAATATTCAAGATATTTTTACCTTCATTTAGAAAAAGCTTTTAATTTAAAATCTGAAAAAGTCTGCCAAAAATGTCTGCAAAAGATTGTGCTATCTCTTCTATTTTTGAAGTCAGCCAAGAGAAATCATGCTAATACATGAAGTCTGTCTACAACTGGGAAAGGAAGGCAGGTCAGATTTAACTGAAAAAGTGGGAGTCCTGGACTTTGGATTTTCATTTTTTATTCCATTTCAAAGGAACTGAAACCCAAAAAATAGAATAGAAAAAAATTCAAATGTAGTCCAGTGGGGATAGGAGTGCATCAGCTGCAAAATTTGTTAAAGAGTAAAATTATGTGTAGCCTTTACTTGGACTAAATAACCAAAATTTTGCATTTGCAATTTGACAGGGACCATTTTTATTTGCTTCTATTTTATTGTTTAATTTATGTAAAGCACTTCGAATGGTCTTTGTACTGAACAATCCTACAGAAATGAACTTGCCAGGGATGTGCACAGCTAGACACTAGGTGGTGCTAGAGCACCTGCCCATTTTCCTCTGAACATAAAAAGGGCCCTAATGAGGATTTGTTTTAACAGTCTGTCTGTGGCAGAAGGAAGCATTTCTGGATTTAAAAACTTTAACCAATGGCACTAACTTTTATACTTTTGCATGACAACGAGTGTAGGGCTCCAATTAAGTCAGGGGTGGCACTGATTGCAATATTAAAAAACATGGGACTTATGAGGACGCTCCTTTAAAGAAGGAAAAAGACAATGATAAAACTCAAGTTTTTAGCAGGACACAGTCTAAGTCACATATGTGGTCTTTGAACTAATTCATTTCTATTTCAAGTTTGTTTATAAGTTTGTATATTTTAAATGCCTAATTATTTTATAGACACTGTTTCATTATATTGTATTCTTTTGTTACCAGTTTTATCATGAAGCCAAGCTGTAGCGTGTTCAACATTATTTTAACAAATTCATCAGACAGAATATTGCTATTAATTTTATATAGGTACAAATACATGATGTTTAAGCTGTGCCCATAATCTCTCAGTGGTTGGATAGCGAGTGATGCTGTGCGCCACACAAAGTGCCCTTCTTTTCCACTTGAGCAACTGCCCACTAAAATGTCTGTGCACGCCACTGAAGTTTGTCTTGACTTATAATAACCTTTATATGGCAATATAAAGAATAAAAATCTGTTGTTTTTTTTTCAAACCAAATGCACATTTTTTTTATTTCTGCAGACTGCGAGCAAAAATGAAAAAAATAAACTACTTTTTTTTGTGTGCACAAGCAAAGTCCATTAAGTTCATTTGGTTTATAAGGCACAATTTTATATCTACTTTTAATATTTTTTTCCATTTCAACCCTTTAAAATGTAAACATTTGTAACAATAACAGATATGGGTCACCAACACTTGTAACTGTATACCTGAGGCTGCAGCAGTGACAGCTCCCTTAAGAAGCGCTTGGTAAAGGTTTGGAAAACATCTTTAACACATTCGCTCCTCTCAGCCTGTTTAAGGACAGTCCTACAAATGGACATTTTAAAAAGTACATAAATTATGAAACATTGAGCAAAAGAAAATAAATAAATACACATTTGGTTGATTACATTGAAAGTTTTACTGAAATCCCTGCACCTACCTGAAGATGTCATTTACAACCAGGAATATGGAACAGTGCTGGGCACAAGCTTTAGGCTAAAACACACAACAATATAAACCTTACAAAACATATAAATACATCAATGATAAAATTCATATATACAAATTCAGAAAGTACAGAAAACATGGACAAAAACAATAGATCATACGTATCTTTTTACAAGTGTTTCTGTTAACCACAAGGTAGCACTGTTGGAGCATCAAACAATAAACTTCCTAGTGTCTCCATTTTCACTTTCTCCTCATTTAACACTATGCTTCCCACTCCGTCAGGCCTCCCTAACACACCCACACATTCATCTCATTTTCTCATCTCCTCCTAATCCACACTCATGTGTTTCAGATTTAACACATTCTAAAAACGCCCCGGCGCAAACATTTAACAGCTGTACTGCGCATATCGCAAGTCCCTAATTATCTGGCCCTCAATATGCAACTCGTATAAGGCCATGTGGTTCACATGTCATATACCTCACAGGCTTTACCCCAGCAGAGCAATACAGTAAGGAGAGAGGCATGTACAGCGTATGAGCCAGTGTTTTTTTTAATTGCTCTTACTGGCAGCCAGTGGAAAAACTGGTGTGTGTCAATAGTTTAAAAAGCCTTCAGATTTGGAGTTTATAACAATGCATGTAAGCTATATAACAGGATGTGTGACCTTGGCTCAAAATAAGCATAAATTAGGGTTCATACAGGGGACTTAAACTGCACATCCCATTCTTAATGATGTGGTTAATAAACAAAAAACCAACCAAAGGACAGTATTATAAAGGGAAGAGTTGCAATAGTTCCACCATGTGTTCATCTGATGTAATTACAACCTTAAAATACTCCAGACATGTTTTCGCCTTCTAAGAAAACAAGACCTGCCAATTATTCACCCTTCCCATGCCTCTGCTTGCATGCACAGCAGAGATTAGTTAGCCTTTTGCTGGCATGAGATTGTACATCCTCACATTCATGCATGTGTATGAAGCATCATAGTTCCCAACAGCTGCTTTTTTAGCATCCTCCTCCGTACCTTACGACTAACACTTCAAGGAGAGTCAATTACAGCACACAGCAAACATCCTGTTTTTTTAAGCAGTCTGGGCCAGGAAGTGAGTGTTTATTGTTATTGGGCCCTCTCCCTGGATCAGAAGGGGGTAGGAGAGCCAAAATCAGGAATGTGAGCACATTTTTATGTTTCCTATTTTTGACTGTAGTTTAAACAAGTCAAAGAAAGACGGGCAAGGAAAGGAGATGGAGACAGCCTAGTCTGTTTGAATTTCCTCACTTATGTTGCTTTTTATAGACAAGTATCCCACACAGACGCTTGAAATCTAAGCTTCCTCTTTCTGAATGTAACAAGATACCATACCTAATATTGAGGGTCTGAACTGACACAAGTGATGGTGAATTAAGATTAAGGGCAAACACAACACAAACCCTAAAAACCCCACAACAACTATCTGTAAATGTCATAAGAGGCTTTGCTAATCATAGAAGTCAAACCCATTAACATGCTGTGGTGTGACTTTAAATGGGTTGTTCCTGCTTCAAACCCACCAATGTGGCTGAATAAAAACCATTCTGCAAAGAGTGGACCAAGCATCCACCAAAAGGATGTAAATGAAACTAATGAAACTAATTTCAAAGTGTTGAAGTTGTTGATAAAGGTTTACTTGCAGAGTTTTGGTCTCTTGGTCAATTAAATTGTGTTTTCAAAACTTTGTTTACATTTATTCAGGTTATCATTGACTGAGAAATCTGCAAATAAATAATTTAAGTGATAAAAACTGACAAGAAATCTGTGAATGTAAATGGTTAAATACTTTTAACTGCACCGTTTACCATCCCTGGTTGCTGATTATATAAAACCAGCAGCCTGATAAAACAGTTACTCCAAATTCAAAATGAAAGGTTTAAGGAGATCTACCCAACAGGTTTCATTCTTGTAAATGTAATGGCAGTAATTCGACTGAATATGCTTTTGTATGTTTAAATCTCTCTTAATTTGTAGGAACTATCCATAAACACCAGGACTGTGCAGTTCCACCCTAAAATGTTCATAGCTTAAGTGGACCATCAAGGTTGAATAGAAAGAGCAGAACAGCCTGAAAAAACCTGAACTAAGCTGATCAGTTTAGAAAGCAGGTACCTCTTTCCTTCTTAAATTTCACTGACAATCCCAACAGCTAAAACGTGCAATCGGAGACTTAGCTAAATAAGATGCCAACTATAACCTTTGTGTGCATAATTTGATGAACATGTACAGAAGTCTGGCACAAAATATACAAAATATACAGAGTGTGCCTAATTCAAAGATTTGCAAAGATTTAGATTAAACCTTATTTCACTTCTGTTGTAAATAAGTGAATAATCAAACATAATTACCTCTGACTACTACTGATTAAATAATAAAACAACACAACTTGCATCGCATCATAACATCAGCCTTTCTGCTGGTAAAAAATGCTAAATATTTCCTCGCTGCAAGAAGGAGCTGAGGATTAAAACTAAAGTAGAGGGAATGAGGAGCCCTGAACCGTTAAGTGATAGTGAGTATGATATCACACACACTAACGATGTGAGATGTGGTCTGCAGCTCGCCAAATTATGTGAGACGCAAGCAGAACAAAAGCCAAATAGATCTGAAAGGCAAAGCACTTAATAATAATCCATCCCAAAGAATACAAAAGAAAATTCCTCAGATCCCAACTTATAAAGTGCACAACGGTTTGGTTTCAGTTTACAGAGAGCTTCAAAGAGGAGCTGAACACATGGATGTGTGCAATGATTTGTCTTGCGAGACTCTTTAATTTGAGGCAGATGAGTCACTTTGTGTACCAAAAAAGAAAGAAACTACTTCTACAGGAGCAATATATCAGGAGTTTATCGACGGGATCAAACGTTGCCAAATCAGGCAGCTGAAAATTGAAGAGAAATGCAGCAATAGAAGAAAAAAAAACTCAGATTCTCTTCAGCTTTGTCAATGTTGAAGAAATCACCAACACACTGCTCCTTTCACATCATTTATGTTTCGTTTCTGCTCTGCGATGTAATTATCATAACCTTTTAACTGGTGCTGCAACCTAGTTCAAAGTTTAGACTTAGTTATCTTAATGGTCTTTCAGTACAGTAAAAAAGTATACAAAATATAAATATTAGCAAAACAACCAAGACAGTTAAACATACTGTATATTGCACAATGAAAAGAAATAGGAAATTGTCCTTTTTGCTAGTAAGAGAAAAACAAGTATTAATATCACTGAGAAAACCAGGTAACTATTCCATTAAATATCACATTTATATATCTTTAGGGAAAGGAGTAACAGAAAATGAATTGAACTGGAACATCTCAGCCAACCAATGCTATGTTTATACTTGTTTTTAGTTACCATTAGAAAAACCCTCCAAATGTTTCCATCATGCATTTTAAAATCCTTTTACTGAGAAGAGGGGAGTAAGTAGAGTTTTCTCCCGCTGTATAAATAGTCGAATAGCACAGCGCTGGCCAACCACCCACTCATTGATTCACTGCTCTGATCGAAAAAATTAAACAAACCTACAACACTTATCTAATTAACCAGCCAATGTCAGCTTATTATATTGTGTTAATTTATAAAGAGCGGGACAAATAAATAAGAAAGCTCTGGACTCAAGACTCCAATGTCAAAAGGAAAGAAATGATCATTTTGCTGACCCATAACTTTCAAAAAAGCAATATAAACACTGAAGAAAAAACAAAACCCCAAACCTCATTTCATGCTAAATAAGTCAAGATTTATATTAATCTGCGACTGTTGTGCTTTCTTTTTTCTTTTCTTTAAAAAGGAAACCCACCAACAATGACTTTGTTATTTGCTCCTTGATCTTATTCGGCGTTGATTCTGCTGCAGTAGCCGAGTCGAGCAAACTGAGCACAGCTTCCTCCAGGCTGGGCAGGCTGTAGTACCACAGAGAAATAACAAGCTCCTCCTCCAGTGGAAGATCACATCTGGAAAGATTTTTTATGAATCACCAATAAAAAAATCTGCATAACATTTTAAATTCATAAAATGTAATAAGTTTTATTATGTGGACTTTAGCAGACACCTGCATAAAAACTATTAAACCAGAAAAGGTAGACAGCACAATAACTGAGAATCAACAAAAGGATGTGGGCATTTTCAAATGTTTATCTAACAAGACACTACAATAGCTGTTAGCTTTAAAACGTTGTTTGAACGTGAGGATAAATCTTCTGTTTAGATTATTCAGTGCTGCTTTTAATTAGTCTGGATCAATGTAGTTTATATAATATACTTATTATATAAATGTACAACTAATTTTCAAGCATTCAAGCATTTTAGTGAAAACACAAAATGTGTTATGGTTTGAAACGTAATGATTCCAATTAATGGCATCATCATCCAATATTAGCCTGTTTTTCTACCATATCTGAACATCTCAGCTCTAACTAAACTGAAAAATGACACTATTATCAATAATATACATACTAATACACAAACAAAATCTCTACAGAAAACATATTTAACATTTTTCTTAAAAATATAATACAAATGTACTATTTCTGGCCAGGAATAATTCAGGACAACTCCAGTTTTATCCCCACTTACAAAGGTTTAAATCACAGACAATCCTTAGGAATTTAACAGAATTGCTTGTTATTTTGAAAAAGGGCTTTAAATGTTTAAATGTTAGTCATTAGAGTTTGGTGTCGGCTGACTGTAGAGGTGAGATCCAAAGAGCTTTTTAAGGTCTTCAGAAAGAAGATTGGAGCAGCTTATGACTGTGATAAGGAGTTTGAAAAAGTCTCAAAAGAAACTGAAATCAGCCCCTGTACTGCATGGAGGAAAATCAAGAAGCAGATGACATTCAACTACCCAGATGCACAGGTCAATTTATCCAAGGATGTTTACCTGGAAAGCAAACCAGAAGACACCAAAGGAAGTCTATAAATGTTGAAAGGCCACAATGAGCATTATGCTTTTACTATTGCTGATATTAAATGCAGTTGTATTAAAAAAATACTTAGAGGGTTAACTTTCTTGGTCAGTGTGTACAGATTAAACGAGTGCCTACTTAAAAAAAAATGAAGATCAGACTGTACAGGAGGAGGAAAAGAGAAAGACGCCTGGAATAATCTCCTTTGGACAGAGGCGTCTAAAACTGAAAGGAAGACATATTTGGAATAAACCAAACACATTAGGGGACAAAAAATGATACCAAGTGTGAAGCAGGGAGCTGCAACTTTTATTAAATTTTATTTCTTAGTTTATTGAATTATTTAGGCAGGGAGATATAAAATGTTTACAAGTTTTTTTTTTTTAACTGCAACAATTATTGCAGCAATAATTATTGGTAGCACAATCCAACATTTCAGCGATAACATATTTTTCTAAAACACAGTAGCACAACTTCACTAAATAGTATAAATGTTTCAAATACCTTGAGTAGGCAGAGTGCAGAGCATGAAGGAAGCTTTCACTTAGACCTCCTTTAATGCAAGGATGTGGCTGCTGCAGCAAGGTACCAAGCAGAGGGGAGGCTTCAGGACATGTGATAAGAGACATGAAAGCCTCTGATGCAGCCTGAATACTGTTAAAAATGAGATAAATGTTCAAATTAGCATCAATGTAGAGACAGAATATTAAGAGGTGATGATCAGAGTCAATGTCTGCTTATGTTTTATCTATTAAACATATATTTTATTGCACATATATGATGTTTTTACATATATTTCAATGTATTTTACTAAAAATGAGAGATGGGATCAGAATCTTTTGATTAACTTAAGAGTTATGCATATGTGCCAAAAACTATATTCATTCTGAAATGTTGTTTTCTAGATAAAGGCCAGTTGTACCTTTTTTGAACGTTGGTAACTTTGGATAAAACCTTAAAGGTAACGGAAGATGATGTTGCTGTGTGTAACTGATTAACAGATACCTAAATCGTATCATTTCTTACATAAAATTATCAGGATTTGTATAATTCCCTGCAATTCACAACGAATCATCAAACACGAACAGAGAATCTAACCCATATAGAGCTTGTTTAAATATAAATATTCTTTACTTCTGATTTCTGCTGCTGTGAGAGCACCGACTTGTCGATATGCTTTCCTGGATCATTGACACAATCTGCAACACAAAAATTAAAAATTCATGTAAACTCAATTTAAAATGCAATGAAAACATACTTTTAAACTGAAGCTGTAAAAACAGTATACCTTATTCATCACTTTCAGATAGTATTCTTTGGTTGGCACACCTAAATGCTTCATCATTGCCAGAGTGGCACCATCCTCTTCCTCTGTGGCGAGCCGACACAGGACTTTCTGTGGTAGAACAGATTAAACAATGTGGAGCATCAGTATGGTATTTCATGTATTGAACAAAATCCATTTTCTGAAACCCCAAAGTTTTCTTACAGTACAGTAAAAAGATTTTGTCTGTCACATCATTCGAAACACATGAGTAGAGAAGAGATATTGCTATGAATAGTATGTATGTATTGACAGCATTTATAAAAGCATTATAAAAGAAATCCCATAATGTTTAATAAGAATTTTCTAAGAACTTGTGACAGTCTTATAAACCCTTATATTAAAAACCACTATATACTCATCTGTGAAAAATGTAGGTTACATTAAAGGAAAACAATGAAAGCAATCTACTAATGGTTCATTAGACACAGAGCAGCTCAACGATAACTCAATTTATACAGCAATTAAAAAAAGGCTGCACAGCTACAATGTTGAACCAAAACTACAACTAATAAAACTATGAACCATAGAATCAAAAGTGCAAAAAAACGAACAAAATAGTATTAATTCAGAATGTACAACAAAAAATACATTTAAAAAATATATGAATATAACATTTTACAATAAATTAAAACTGTGACGTTAAGCTCCAACCGAGTCAACCCAACCCAGTTCACAGAACACAACGTGGAAAGCCATGATCTCTTCTACTTTTATAATTTCATTTTGGAGCATCTAAAAACATCTGGTTGTTTAAACCTGGGGTTTTAAAACAGTGGTTCCCAAACATGGGGTCCTAGACAACACACAGAGATAAAATTGAAATAAATATAAAAAATAAAAAATGTAAAAAGTCAACATCTCAGATGGGGACAAAAGCTGAGGAGAAAGTATGGGTTTCAAAAACAGGCAGAGAAGAGATCTATCTGATGATTGAGGAGCTTTAGCTTTGTCTTTAGCACACTAAGGAACAGATGATCACCTTTATAAGGATGTAGCAGCTGGACATTAGGAGTTTTACATCTTATTAAAGGTAAAACACTTCAAGTTTCAAAGAATCTCATGTTTATTTTTTTATAGGTAAAATCGATATGAAAAAAGTGTGGATCCATCTATTCCTATCCAAAACAAAATTAAGGTTTTCTTCTAGGTCTTACTTCTCAATTATGGTTTAAACTAAATCTATTTCATAAGACTTTAATACATAAAATACACTGCATGTTTTTTTTTTTATTATTTCTATGAAATTTCAACCCAACTAATAATTAAAGAAGAAGGAACATAAATACCCTCATATGCATCAAACTAATGTCCTCTTATCTGTTTTTGATTAAACTTCCTTTAACATGAAACAGCCTGGGGGAGTCAACCTCCAAGGCAGGTGGGGCCAGACCTGCATGATGCCAAGAAAAAACACTAGAGGGAAGAAAGAAAGGTGCATTTTTGTTCATCTCCATAAACTTTTACAATATTATAGAACAGGCATGCCCACAGTCAGTCCTGGAGGGCTGCTGTCCTGCAGGTTTTCAATGCTTCTTGGCTTCATCACAGCTGATTTAGGCGATTGCAGTTCAGCAAAAGTCTGTTAATAAGCTATTAATGGAAATCAGATGCGTTGAGGAAGGGAAACCTATAAAACCCGCAGGACATTGGCCCTCCAGGACCGACTTTGGGCATGTCTGTTATAGAACATCAACAAATTTACATAGGTGTTAAGAATAATAATTTACTTTGCTAACATCAATTCACAAGTTCACTTGTAACTAAAAACCACAAAATCCAAGATATGTTCAAGCCTGTGAAATTAGTCTTTTAATGTACCTCCTAAAAAGCTGACTAACCAATGCAAGCTAGGCCTGTCACGATAGCAAATTTTGCTGAACGATTAATTGTCTCAAAAAGTTATTGCGATAAACGATAATATTGT